>CM021106.1:218013330-218030021 GCA_007115665.2 Sequoiadendron giganteum
GATAGAGAGAGGGAGAGAGAGATGGTTTAGGGTTGAGAGAGAAAGAGAGAGAGAGAGAGAGAGAGAGTGAGAGAGGGAGAGTGGGAGAGTGAGAGAAGGAGAGGGAGAGTGGGAAGGAGAGAGGGAGATTGGGAGGGAGAGAGGGAGAGAGGGAGAGATAGAGTTGAGGGATAGAGGGATAGAGAGAGAGAGATAGAGAGAGAGAGGAGTGATTGAGTGAGAGACTTGGGAGAGATAGAGGTGGAGAGAGAGAGGGAAAGAGATAATATTTTATATATATTACTAATATAAATATATATATTTAAATATTTATAGATTAACTAAAATATTGAAATAATATTTAAATATTATACATAATTCAGTAAGAGATTATCATAAATTGTATATTATATATTACATTATAAACTTTATTGCATTTTTGAAATCATATATTAAAAATTGTATAAATTTTTTAAAACTCATACTTAAAACATATAAGATATCTAATTTGAATCGGATATCCGATTTGATGACACAAAATGTAATGCCTAGGGATTAGGCTCGGGCTTGCCTTGGAATTTGGTTTAGACCTGCCAATCCTAAGAATTCAACACAAAAAATGTGTTTAACAACTTACCTTGCTTTTCCAGACTTCGTCCATGTGGCTGACGACTTTTATTTTAGCTAAAATTGATGAAACGGAAAGGGTTTGTAAAGGAGCTTCTCAAATTTCTACCAATATAAAGTATACTTTATTTTGAATCTAATAAATAATTATTATTCATTTTCTATTGGAATTACAACTAAAGTCCTGATTGATAGCCTGATAGAAAAACATCTATAGCTTTCAAGCAGTATCACATTTTTTGAATCCAAAGCATGCATCACATTCTATGCTTGCAATACTATAGGATTAAAAAAAAAATTCATGAAGTTTTGACCAAGTTAAGGTGGTCAGACATACGAGTTTTTATATTTTTTAAAATTTGTAATAAAAAAATCATAATTAATTATTTATTTGAAAAAATAATTACAAAAAAATATGCATCACATCCGGACATGAGTCTTCTACTTATATCTAAAATCTTTTTAAAAACTATTATCATTTTATTATGGTTAGGGTGGTCAAACAAGCACATACTTCTTATTTTTTCCTTGAAATTTAAGTACTACTGCATTGAAATTTCAATTTTTTACCAAATAGATTTTTGTTTTTACAAAAATTAACCTAGTAGTCTAGAAACTACATTCAATTTGCCACATATTCTATTTTTACATATTTTTGAAATAATATAGATAAATTATTCAAATTTTTACGTCAAGTTGCCTAACTTTGATTTTTTTGAATTTTCATTGCCACTTAAGGGCCTGTTTTTTCCATGATGATCCTGCACATTCCCAATTATTTGATTAAATCGATAGGTACATAAAAATAACCATACACATAAATACCCTTGTAGAGTTGGTATGTCAATATTTTAATTATTTTTTATAGGCTCATGCCACTACACTCACCCCTTGTAACCCTTGTAGTTACACCTCTAGTGTAATTAGAGAATATTTAAACAATATTTTTATTTCAAATGTATTTTTTTATAATGACTTATTTACTTATATAGGAAGTAATTCATTTTGGTGTGATAAGAAATTAAAAATTCACACATACTTTGGAAACCTAAAACGAATTATAGTGTATGCTATATATGGTGCCTCTAGTTCACATTTATGGCTAAATTTGTCATCATTTAATTACCAAACCTAATTCCAAAAATAGTTACAATAGTGGTATAGTAGGATTTAACCCTATAAATCACCAAAGAAGTAAAATGACAAAACAAAATGTTTAGCGAACAATGTGGTATAAAAGAGTCATGAGGCTCATGAATGTAGTACATGATGGGATAATATTGGTGCCTATAAAAAATAATTAAATAAGAGAAAGAAGAAAAAGTCATAACTAGATTCAAATTAGTTTATCCAAACACACTAATTAAATTTATTACATCAAGGGACATTCTACAAAGACATCAATAGAATATTATGTTGCGATCATGTACGTAAAAAGAACTGAAACATAATTGACATATATTTAAAAAAAATAAAACTATAAAATAACTCTTAAATAGTTCTAAAATAATATGAAATAACTCTTAAGTAAATAAAAATAGATCATCAAATAAAAAAATTAAAATTAAAAAAAAATAATGTATATAATATAAAATAACTTTTAAAAAAATTTAAATTAAAAACAATCTTAAATAAATAAATAATTAAAGATTGTCTATAGTTTTAGCTAGATGTATTTAAAATATCTATACTAGTTAGTATACTTAGACAATAGAAAATATATATATGATTGATTGCATCAAATTTTTATACTTCAAGATCCTAACCCCTATTAAATAAAGATCAATCAAAACAATTCTCAAATAAATTAGAGGGGAAACATTCATAGAAAAACAAAGACATCCTACATAAAATAATTATCCATTTAAGGTCATTTACATAATTTTTTGGGCTCTAGGAAAATTCACGGCGACAATTCACCGCCATGGAAAATTCACCGATGAAAAATTCACCGCCAAGTAAAATTCACCACTAGCGATGAATTTTCCTTCGATAACTTGCTGGCAATGAGATGCCAAATTTTTGATATATTTATTCAATATAAAAAACATTTAAACTTAATCAGCTTAACCCCTTTTTCAATATTTTGTTTACTATTATTTATATTTTAAATTGTTGCCTAAAACATCATCTCATCCTTTGACCATATTTGATAATTCTTCTACCCATTATGCACATCGAACTAGCAATTGCTATCTTAACGGTGATGATTACTCATCACCAAATGGAGAGACAGATCCCTACTATAATCGTAAGCACTTCATTAAAGGACTGACAACTTAGAAAAATGCCCACTAGAGCTGAACGATACTAAAAATTTCAGTCGAATTATACTTCCGAAAAGAAAAAGACGAACCAAAGTGGCCGAAAGTGGTGTTGTGCGAGAGCAATGAACGCACGTTCCTTTTGTGCGTGGGCCAAGTTGTTGCATATATTTAAGTAAATCAATTATATGAGCCAACGCAGTATCTCAGGGAAAGTAGAAAGACGCACATGAAGTGCTCCACTAAAAGGAAAGACCACGGACATATCTTTCCATATTTGACTATGCAATGTTCATTTCACATGTAAAAGGTAATGGACTCTGAATCAGAAAGTGGGAATCCAGCGCGAAGCCTGGACCATTAACGCCTCCAATCATTTTAGATATGAAGCCAGAAAATTCCATGAACTTTTTATAAGACGGAAATGCCCGAAAATTCTGGACAACCAGACAACTGGTCCATGGAAAGTCAAAGCAGCAGCGACTATCTCTCACAGATTATAACAAAAAGTGGCAGAAAGTATGGTAATGGCGACGCAAAGATTCCGTGTCCACTAAGATTGTTATTGGGGTCAAATTATTGAGTGGGAGTGCAAAGTGGGAGAGGCGCTGTAATGATTGGGCTTATTAAATCACAGGCCATCGAATTTAAAATAGACACGACTATAACCTTGAAAAACCCAGAACCAGACGTTCCTTTAACATTGTCAACGCCGTTCTTATTGTAGTGCATTTTGCCCACTGATCTTAGTCACTAACATGTTAGTCGAAATCATCAGCGGAAAGAAATATTTCTCCAACGTAACCCTTTTCTGCGGTGACGGCTGACTGAAAAAGATCTAGCTTGAGAGTTTAAACTACTTTTTTGAGGCGGCGGGGGAAGGATTTGCCAATAATACGGTTTTTAATCTAGAATTTGTGAATCTAAAGAATTTTTAATGGAGTTCTGTCGATAAGCGTGGGTAACATGGTAATGATTTTGATTTTGAAGTCAAGCATATGATTACTTCAGCAAGCTCGGAACATGATGGAAATAATGAGCAACAGAGGCCAAGCCACAGGTAACATAACTTACACGTGTCTAAAATTAAGAGATGGAAAACTTCAAGAGTAATAATCATGAAAGAGGAAATCTGCAAACGCAATCATTAAGGGATTATGGCATCTAATTATAAATATAGCAAAATCTGATATATTTGGATTTAAATTGCAAGCTATTGAGCTATGTACCTCGTAATTTTTGACGATCGAGCTCTGTACATATAATTTTTTAGCTAGATGCAAGAAATAAGTTTAATTATAGGGATTTAAAGAATATATTATGCGATCAGGCACTTACAATGACTTATGCTACGACGCGAGGCTGGCGCAACGGCTTGAGAAGAAGGGTGAGCGTTCGAGTCACGGCAAGCACAAGACATATTTGAAAGATCAGCAGCGGTAGGCTAAAATATAGTGGATCATCGCCTTGTCATCCCCCGTTCGATTCAGTCTTCATTAACATGAAGCATGTCGCGTTCGTTGTGGCTTTAGCAGTGGCAATTACGGCAGCTGCTAGGGCAAGGTCGTTCTCCATATTCTTCTTTTCTTTTCTAGGTCAGGAGTCGAGCTCGCGACATGAAGAAGAGAAGCCAAATGGAAACTGCTATCTTTGCCGCTGAATGGCTACAATGCTAATAATCGAGCAAATTTCCATTTTCGAGAAGGGCTGGCTTATTATCAGCCTAAGAAAATGGAAAATTTCTGTAGTCGGCTTGAAACCCCTGGCATCTCTCGTGAGGCAAGAATATGCAAAAAGCGAAGGCTTTTGAACTTCGCGAATTACAATGAAGTTCATTGAAAAGGCTAAAGCAAGCTATCATTCGTAGTTGGCGCTGACGTTTTCCTTTGTAAACCAATTCCTGTGATCCAAAGCTTATCCGAGGTTTTTTTCTAGCAATTCTGTGATTCAAAGATTCCACCACCGTCCACCGTTGCCAGATAAGTTTTGCGCAGATATTTTATTGTTATTGTTCTTGGCTATGTTGTACGATCTTCCCGTAAAATCAACAAATTTAAATAATATTGCAGCATAAGTTAACTGTAAAGAAATAACCAAAAAATGAAATGGAATAACAGAATAACAGACAAGACATAGACTTATGTGGTAAAACCTTGACAATATATCAAGGAAACATCCACAGGATAAAGTAAAGTATCAATATTCTTATTGCTCACAGAAACTGATTACAATCACACAGTTGTTACTATTCAATTACAATTCATTGCATTGATTTTATTTCTATTGTTTTTATTTTTATTGTTTTATCTTTTTTATTTTATTTCTTTATATTTTTCAAATATAAGATATTTATTTACTTTTATTATTGTTGTCATTATCCAGCAATCTCCACCTTTAACAACAATTTACGTGATACATGCCCATTCCTATTCATCATTTTATTTGCAAGCCAAGAGAAGTCAAACTCCATTTCAGCTTCTCTAACTGTACTAGTTTTGTAAATATGCCTGCACAAATTTTTAGTGTATGAACTTTCTCAAAAGCTACTCCATCTCCATCAATAATTTGTCATACGCAATGATATATAATTACAATATGCTTAGATCTACTATGATAAGATGGATTTTTAGTCAAATATATAGCATTTTCACTATCATAAAATACAATCAGCTTATCCTGCACTTTTTCAAACTCACCCAAAAGACCCTTCAATGAAATGCCTTTTTGCATGCATGTGAGACAACCATATACTCTGTCTCAGTAGTGGATAAAGCAACTATTTGTTGAAGCTTTTCCATCCAACAAAGAGGTCCTCTTGCAAGAGTAAAGACATAACCTGATGTAGATCTCATTTTCTCCAAATCACTTGTAAAATCTGAATAAACATAACCAAAAACTGAACCACTATAACTATCAAAGGTGATACAATAATCACTTGTGCCTCTAAGATACTAAAGCATCCATTTCATTGTTATCCAATGCTCTTTACCTAGATTTTTCATGTATCTATTGACAACACCAACTGAATCTGAAATATTTAGTCATGTACATACCATCACATACATTAATCTTCCTACTGCATTGGCATACATTACATGAAATATACAATCTTTGTATTTTTTATTACTAGGACATAAACTTGAAGAAATCTTAAAATAAGAAGCTAAAGAGATATTTACTCATTTCACATTCTTCATACTGAATCTTATGGGGATCTTCTCGACATACTTTTGTTGCTATAACCAAAGATTATCATATTCCTTGTCTCTATGTATTTCTATGCCCAAAATTTGTTTTGTTGCTCTTAGATCCTTCATATAAAAATTCCTAGCCATCTGAGCCTTTAACCCATTGATCTCAACCATGATTTTTCTTGCTACAACCATATCATCAACATATAATACTAGTACAATGAGTAAATTATTTTTTAAACATAAAAAGTAAACATAATGGTCATAATCACTCGTTGTAAAATTTTGGCTCACCATGAAGGAATCAAACTTCTTGTACTATTGCTTGGGAGTTGGGAGATTGCTTCAGGCCATATAATGAATATTTGTGTTTGCAAACAATTTTTTTGGTGCAATCCTAAGAAAACCCTTCCGGATATTCCATATATGTCATCTCATCCAAATCTCCATATAAAAACATCATTTTAACATCTAATTCTTGTAGATTTTCATCTTCTACTATGTCTTATTTTATGAGATGAGATTCATCAAATACTATATCTTTGCTAATAATGACTTTGTGGGTACTATAATATTTTACATTCGTATTTTTTCCCTCAAAATTTATTGATAATTTATAAGAATAAATGGATTTAAACTTAAATACCATTTTATCCTATTTACTAAAAATGATATTTCATTTTCAATTCCTATCTAACTGTATTTCCTTCCAAAAAACAAAAAAAAAAAAAACTTTCAAGTTAGGATTTACAATTATACTCTATTAGAGACAATGATATTTTCATACTCAAAATGTATTTCTAAACTAGTTACCCATTCAATCAATTCCTCAAGCTTCAAGATACCAAAATAATTAGGGATCTCTAATCATTTTTTTTACCAATATTCTATACTTATTTCAACATCCTTTCTTCCTTATCTTCTTGAAAATGTTCAATTAGATCTGGTCTACCAATTTCTTATTCATCATCAGTTGCATTGGCTCTAGGATTATGAACTATTCTATGGTATTTAAATGTATATATTTATCATCATGTCAAAATAAAATTAATACACTCAATAACATTGAGGCATTTTTATATATGAACTCAAATTAATTTGGTGTAAAGTGCCACATAGTTGGGTTAGTATCTTGTTCAAAAATATCTCATACTCAATCAATGAATATTCTCCCCAACAACCAAGTGTTGGAATATCCACCCACAAGGAATATTCTATCCAATAATGCATTGTTGGATGATTAAAACCAAAGAATATTCTATCCAACTATTTATTGCTAGAAGATTTAGTGTTGTATGTCAAGTAAAATTATGTTTAATGTAAACTAATTTTATATTTTCAAATGGGTGGGACCTCTTTCACAACCTTAATTTAAAAATCCTTTATCTAACATCATCTAACATAGTAGACTAGGTAGGTTATTTCAATGAAGGACTAGCTAGCCTTGTTGAGTTATGTAAAATTTATAGCATTCAACAATAATATAACCTGTAAACAAAATACATAATCAAATAATAGTGAAAGTGTGGATGATTGATAAATAAAAGTAATAATTACAAATAGTATTTAATGAGCTGGCAACATGATAGGCCCTAATCATTTGATAAAAAAATACTTGAGATATTTAGGATTTTGATATAAATTTTTCCTTTAATTTCCTTATAAAATCTTATCTGAAAAGATACTATTTATTTTGATCTTTTATTATTTTCTCTCAAAATATTTATTAACCATTACATTTAGCTCATGTCTCATTGTATTCATATATTAGTTTGTGTAAATATGATATCCACCTCCTAGAAACATATTATAATGACTTAGGGGAATATGAAAAGGTTAAATGGTCCCAAAAAATTAAATACTTTAATCAATGGCCAATTTTGAATTCAATGGATAACCCTATTTATCATGAAGGATAATCATAATGCATTGTTTCACCTTAACCAATTCTTCTCAAGATAGGAATATTTCCATGTGACATGGCTCCATACATGACCCTCTTAGGAATCAAATTCAAATGGATAAACTTAAGAATTAGTGTGAGATTCTAATATTTGTTACAAAAGCAAAACAAGGTAAATGTTATACATTCTTAGTTCCACTTCAAGTTCTTAAAGGTGAAAAAATTGATCCAATGGTTAATTGTTCATTAAATTTGAGTCTAATTTTTGTTATGATTATTAATTCTTATGTTTATAAACCTAAATTTGTATACTCAAAGTGTATTGTTACAAAAATTCTAGATGTTGACTATACCTATGGTGAATGATATAAATATTATTTGAAAGAACACATAACTATAGTGATATGATCATGAGTGATATTAGGAAACCAATCCAATCGTCGAGCCGAAGTTGAAGCAACCTATTTGGGCATTAAAATTACTTTTGAGAAAGGTTTTTAAACCATTTGGGTTGAGAGTGACTCCCTCAACATAATTAATTACTTCACGTTTATAAGCTAAGATGGATGATTGAGGTGTTGATTGATAACTCTCAGGCCATCATTAATTCTTTTTATCAAATCCACATTAGCCATATTTATAGAGAGGGTAATTATCTTGTGGATTTCTTCGCTAATGAGGAGGTTACTGTAATGAGTGCTAAGACATGGAAAGAGTACATCTCAATACCCGAGACTCCTCTTTCATTATTGAGATATGATATTCAAGGAAGATCTTAAGATTGTGTGTGGCTAGGATGTAATAATTTCCCCATTTTTCTCATTCTTTTTGGGCATTTTAATGCCCCTTCATAATGCTTTTTTCTAAAAATGGTAACATTTTGAATGCTAAGCTGAGCTTTTGGTTGTAGCAAGGTGATTCTGGAAGATAATGGGGGTGATCATAGTAGGGTGGAGCTCATATCTTGTGATAGATGGAGAAACAAGCCTAAGGTCTAGAAGGTTTTGGAAGAAGGAGGGCTAGCTCCTTATATGGAAAGGCTTCATAGTTTCAACCATGAAACCTCTAACACTTTTTTGTCCATGGATGGCATAATTGTTCCTTGGTTGTGAATGGTTTTATCTTCCCCATTAGTGATGAGTTTATTGCATAGATTACTAGCCTAATATTGTAGGGGAGAAATTTCTTGAAGGAGTGGAAGGGTAATGACAGCTATGGAGCAGTTTTTTTAAGATAATGAGAAGGAGCAAATTGTTAGGCTTGCCTCCTAGGGCTATAAATGTGAGTCACTCAAGGCTATATGGGCTGAATTGGTGAATGTTACTATGAGGTATATAACCCTCAAGGGTCATTTCACTACAATCTTCAGGGTTCATTTTTCCTTGCTCAACCATTTTCATGATAGATTATTCATTTCCTTCCAGTGATTGTTTTACTGGCTAATATTTGCCAATTGCCTAATAGTTGAAATTTGGGAATCCAAAATTGACTAATAGGTTCAGCTATAACATGACTTGAATCACCACATTTTTAAATTTTTTTGTTATATTAGTCTAATTTAAATCACCAAAAAAAAAAATTATTCAAAAATGTAACTCAAAAATTAGCCACAATATTCGATACATGATTAGATCATATTTGCCTAAATTTTATAAATTATAGTAGAAATCTATATTAATAATTCACCAACAGGATATCATAATTATTAGTTTCCTTAGGACCATATTTCTAAAATTTAATTTCCACCATTGATTTATAGTATAATTTAATAGCCCTTATTGTATTCCACAAGGTAAAATGTACGCATGATATGTAATGCTCATGGGGCCCACAATTTTGGGTCTCATGAGCATTATAGATTGTGAGTACACTTTACCTCACAAAGTACAATGAGGGTCTCTAGATCAATTATCTAAAATAAATTTTGAGCCCCATGAGAATTACAAATCATGGGTAAATTTTACCTTGCAAAATATAATGAGGGCCATTATATTATATTTAAAAACTATGGTGCCAAGTAAATATTATAGTCTACCCCTTAAACCCATTAATAATTTCCACCCTTAGGCCCCTACTTTTCCATGAGAATTAATTTTAGATTGGATGGATTCACCATCATAGTTAATGCATTTTCATATTATTTTTCAAGATTCGCCAAAATTTTCTATGAAATTTTAGTGATGTAAAAAAATTCGTCTATAAAATTATTATTATTTAAAAAAAAAAATGAAAGATTCACCAATAGAGATTAATATTTTTTCCTAAGAAAATGAAATATTTGCAAGGATTTTATATCTTCTTTTGACGGGGGTTTCTTAAATTTATCAATGTTTCCTTCTCATTGTTTCTACTCTGCTCTCTGGAGACTTCAATTTATGCCAACATAAAGAATCATTGTACCCCTTCTCTTCATGAGGGGTTGATTCTCCTCATAATGCAATATGTTAAGGCCAATTCCCTAGAAAAATTGGTTAAAGGAAAATTTTCTTCTATGAAAAGCCAACATAGGGTTGTTTAACATCCAAATATGGAGTCTACAACAGATGATGAGGGGGATGCTAAGTAGAAGGATGGTGCAGAGTCCATTGAGGTTTCATCCTCCTCCCCTTCGAGCTCACTTCTATAGAAAAGGAAACAATGTAGTAAGAAGAATCCTTCACCCGCAAAGAAACCTAAGAAGTAGATGGTTCACCCCCATGACAAGGATGCAGGTGAGTATGAGACAAAAGAAGTGGAAATTGCTCGGCCTTCTAAGAAGCCATTGATGAAAGCTAAGAAGGAGGAGTTTTATCCCCATGTCAAGGATGATAATGAGTATGAGATGGGAAAAGAGGTAGGTATCAGGCCTTCTAAGAAGTCTGCACCCAAGAAGAAACACAATAAGCAGTTTACTATGACCTGGGGTGTTCATGTTCTGGCCACTATGAGACAAATGAAGAGGTTGAATTCTATCCTTCTCCTAATTTGGCATCAGTTCCTAATGATGTATTCTTGGAAGGAAATCTAGAGATGAATGTGGAGACCATCCAACCTTTTATCTCCCTATTAGTTATCTCGAAGGAAAAATGTAAGGAGAAAATTTTTGTTGTTCTTGATAAATCTATGGGCTTTAAGATGGATTTTTTAAGGATTCTATAAATGTTGACCCCCTCTTTGTTGTTTTTTCTTACAATGGATGATGAGAACCCTGAGATTGTGAATCTATTATTTAGGGCCAAAACTGGAGTTGCCTACAATTTTAGGGTGGCTAAATGGGTTTCAACATAATTCAGTAAAATAAATATTAAGATTAGAGGCTTTAAGGAAATGTTTTAAAATATTCTTAAGGGATCGATCTATGGAATTCTTATTGAAATAATTATGGATTTGGAGAGTTCAGTATCAAAATTTAAATTTGAGTGTGAAAACCACCTGTATGGTTTGGAAAGGAAGATGGATGTGCTAGACAAGGATATTCAAAATCTCTTTGAGGTTAGTCACATATCCATCAAGAATAGTGTGGACTCTCTATGGGTTATAATGGAAAAATTGAGTGATCTTAGGGAGCATCAAATGGCAGAGTTCAAGACAAAAGCTTCTCCCACCAAAGAAAAAGGTAAGAACTAGGGAAATGATGAGGGTAAGGGTCCATGTAGTTGAACAAGGGCCAACCTGAAGAAATATTTTGAGGAAGAAAAGAAAGAGCTATTGTCCATGGTTAATATTCACTATAACTAGGAGTTGCAGGTTGCTAAAACCTTAAAAATTCTGAGATAGATTCCTCGTGTCCCTCTATTTAGTATTTTAGTTTGCTGTTGTGTGGCTATTTTTTAGCTAATGTTTTCCTTGTCTTATCTATTGTCTCAGGTATCAACAAGGTTTTAGGTCCCTTCAAAACCTATTTTTCCCTATTAATCATAAATTTTGTAATATGCATCATTATGAAAGAGCCCCAAACTAATACATGTTATTAAAAATATCTATAAAAAATTACAATAGTTACAAAAAACATAGTAAAATAAAATATATTTTATGATACTTGATTTCTTTAGGCTAGTGATACTCTTACATGAGAATGAGAGGTGATTATATGGTGTGATAAGCTAAAAGGGGTTCCAATATGTTATCATATGATAAAAAACAACATGGGATTTGTCTATCACCTTATTTTGGATGCATTGATTACTGGTCATTCCATGACCAAAAGATGATTTGTTTTTAGAACCTAAGGCAAGGATGTATGATAATGAACCAATACCTAGAAAAAAAATATATTTATTCATTGGATATTATTTCCTAGTATTAGAATAATAAAAATTTGGGATCCAAAATTTTATATTAGGTCTAAATATTCAAATTGAAGTTTTTTTTTTAAACTAGTTATCCCCAAAACTAATGTGACAAAGGTGTTTGAAATATACATTATTATTGCTAAATCCTTAGGTAGGTTCTCATCTACTAAAAAATATCCTCAACTATTATTAGAATCAAGGATTTCAATGAGGTCAAGAAGATAAAAGATATAGGATGGACCAAAATTTATAGTTCTTGTTAGAATTTAGGAAGAAAATAAAGGTTTTAAGGAAGATAAATTTAATTTCTTATAATTTCAAAGGTTTAGGATGTTCAATGGAAGTAATAACTTCAAGGAGTACAAGGGAAACAAAAATGGTTGAAACCTTAGTCCTAAAAAATAAGAATGTTAATTCAAATACAAACTACAATGCTAACACACATAAAAATAGGAATCAAAGGATGGATAAGAAAATGTAACATCATTTATATTTGGTATAAATTGTAATGCTACTATGTGTCCTCTAATAAATGACCAAGGTAATCATAATTACTTTAAGTAGAGGCAAGAGGTTTCATACAAGCCACATCTCTCTTTCATCATATTAATGCAATAGTTCATAACTAACAAGATGAACATATTATGACATATATTGAGTTGTAAGGTATTTTAATTGGATAATGCTTTAGTGTATTAATTAATATTGTATCTATTGATTTATTTATTCAACCATAATATTTAAGAGAGATGAGTAGATAAAACAAGTTTCTAAGTGAAGTATGGGAGGTTGGTTTTTATGTAGATAAACATGTCCATTAGGTTAGAAATTGATTTCCGAATCTGAAATTATGATTCCTAACTTTACCACATACATGAACTTATATGAGGCACCTCTTAGTTTGTATGATTTCATCCTTGGAGCTAATTATTGTTCTCAAAATATATAATGCTTAGATGAATTTGTTAACATATTTTTATTCTATGGTATTCAAAGATGAATAATTATTACTCATATTAGTACCATAAAGTGAAGAGAACATATTGGAGATGGTATCAATTTTATATGGTTCAAATAGAATAGGTCAAGAATAATGAATCTTTAATATTTGAGGGATAGCTAATCCTTAGGGAATTTCAATCCCTTATTTAATTAGGATTCCACCCAAAAGGATGTTTGAATTATCTATCAAAATGATACAAAAAATATATTCTATCTTCAAGTCTCAAATGACTACAATAAAGTTTTTTGAGTTGAAATATCAATTGTCAGAAGTGTTGGATAAATGTATAAATAGACCTAAAAAAAATTTCTTTATAGGGTATGTGCAGGATCATCATGGAAAAAACAAGCCCTTAAGTGGCAAAAAATTCAGAAAAATTAGAGTTAGGCAACTTGACATAAAAATTTGAGTAAGTTATCTATATTATTTCAAAAATATGTAAGAATAGAATTTGTAGAAAATTGAATGTAGTTTCTAAATTACTAGGTTTATGTACAAAAAAATAAAATCTATTTGGTGAAAATTTGAAATTTCAATACAGTGGTACTTAAATTTTAGGGAAAAAATAAGAAGTAGGTGTTTGTCTGACAACCCTAACCACATTAAAATTATAATATTTTTTATAATATTTTAGATATAAGTAGAGGACTCATGTCCCGATGTGATGCATATTTTTTTGGAATTTTTTTCCAAGTAAATAATAATTATATACTTTTTATGACAACTTTTAAAAAATATAAAGACTCATATGTCTGACCACCTTAACTTGGTCAAACATTCATGAAATTCAATTTTTTCTTTTTTAATCTTATAGTATGTGAAGCATAGAATGTGATGCATGTTTTGGATTCAAAAAATATGATACCGTTTGAAAGCTATAGATGTTTTTCAATTAGCCTAAAAATCAGGACTTTAGTCGTAATTCAATAGAAAATGAATAATAATAATTTAATAAATTCAAAGTAAAGCATAATTTATATTGGTGGAAATCTGAGAATATCCTTTAAAAATCCTTTTCATTTCATCAATTTTGGATTTAAAAAAAGTCGTCAGCCACATACCCATCATATTGCCACTTTTTGGCCCATCATGATCCTACACATACCCTATAATGCTCCTATTAATTTTATGAAGAATAAACATGATATTGTGAGGCTATGTATAGAATAAAAAAATAATAATAAGGCCACCATCAATAATAAATAACATATTTCAAGGATAGGTTATCTCTTTGATCAAATAAAGGGGTCAATTAAATTTTTAAAGATAGAACTTCAATTTGAGTATCACCAAATCTATGTCAAAGAAGAGGAAATGCATAAAATAAAATTTAAAAATCAGCATGGTCACTAAAATTTTAATATATATTTACATTTTGGCATTTGTGAACTTGATGAAAAGTAGTTTCTACAAATCCTTGGATTATTTTATTATCAAATATTTAATTCATCCTTGAATAGCTTGTGCCCAATAATATACTTGATTTTTTATGATTTGTAGGACTAGTTGAGTACTATCATAGATACACGGAAGGATTATCTAGGATTGAACACCTTATTACGTCATGTGTAAGGGTAACAATATTGTTTGCATAGATAAAATTTCAAACAATAATTTTACTTCTAAGGGAAAAATTGACCATTGCACCTATATTGATGGTTCTAAACCCTAATGGGACTATTTTTTTATCAATTGACACATCTCTAGGAGTCCTTGGTGTGTCTTGATACAATATGAAGTTGTAGCATATGCATGTTAGAAAAACCATGTAAGAAATAAACTATGTGCTACATTCCTTAATATTTTATCCATAGTTCGCACCTTATAAAAGAGTGTTATTTTTATCTTGATAAGCCTTTTAAGATTAATATTAACAACTTGTGTTTGAAATATATATTTACCCAGCCAAATTTAAATTCCTAAACAAGGAAATGGTTATAATTTACTAGGATATAAATTTAAAATAAAACATATAACAAAAGGAGAATCAATTTATTGATGCACTTATTAGGTGCAAGCATATCTAGATGATGTCATTTAGAAATAATATTTAAGAATTAGGTATAATATATCATAGTAGGTTATTCAAAATACTAGGAGATATGAGAATATTTGGAAGAGAGAACATAATTGTTGAAATATGTTCAAAGGATTCCATTTAGAAGGAGATTCTTTTTTATGCTTTAGAAGTAGAATGTGTATTTCCTAGAATGGACACATAATATCTTAAGTTTTTTTGAAATATTTCTTATTCGGACATCTAAGAGTAAACAAGGTTTTATCATACCTTGAATCATTGTATTTTTTTATCATTAATAAAGAGATTAATAAACTTTGTAGCATAAGTTTTGGAATTTTAGAAGGTCAAATTTAAACATGTGCATCCAACTTGTTTTCTTATCTACTTGACATCCCTAAGTATAAGTAGAAAATATGAGTGTATTTTTTGCAAGCTATACCCATAATAAATTTCAAGAAAGATAATATTGGTAGTTTCCAAGAAAATCAATAAAGTTTTACAATTCATACTTGATAATAAAAAGGACAATTCCTCGACCTTAGCAAGAAGGTTTGTGAAATAAATATTTATACTTCTTGGGGTGCCAAAAAGATAATATCTATTAGGAATGTGATAATGACATCTCTATTTTTGACAACATTATAGTAATCCTTTGGGCATGACATTAAACTTTAATATATATTATCATCATGAAATAGATGGGCATGGCAAGAGAAAATTGAGTGATTGGGGATCTCTTACAAATATACTACATGGATCAACAATACAAGTGGGAACAATAGCTTCTCTTGGCTAAGTTTGTGCTTAATAAAATTTAAAAATCCTTCATTGGTATGATCCCATTTAAAGCCTTTCATGGAAGAAAATTTAATGAAAACAACTTAGTAGGTAAAAATTTAATGACCACATTTTTTATTAAGGTAAAATAGGTTTAAAGGGACCCAAAACCATTACAAAAAGTGTAGGAATAAAGATGTTCAGAAAAACACATCTGCAACTAAATGGGTTTTACAGGGACCTAAAACCCAAAAGTTCATTGTAGTTTAAACAAAAAAATAGATACTCAGTAGCAAACCAACAAGTTAACTACTATTAAAGAACAACTAAATAGATAGAAAAAAATGGTAGCAGTATTGTAATTCTTTAATGGTATTAGTTGCTCCTAGCTTGTGCTAATGAACAATAGAAAATAGGTGGGGGAAAAGGACCACTTATTCTCCTTAGGTCATTCAATAATGTCCTAGGGATCCAAATTGGATTGAATTAACCCCGAAGGGTGATCCAATGCTCAATGAGAAAGACCTAGGAGGGGGTTCTTTTAGCTTTGAGGGGTTCACCACCAAGTAAGAACTTCGAAAAGAAAAGTAAGCTTTCAACTCACAAAACCTAACAATGTAAGCTAAATTAAGGATGCAAATGATGAAATTATGCAA
>CM021106.1:218030121-218137465 GCA_007115665.2 Sequoiadendron giganteum
CCTATCCTTCCCTCTCTCTCTCTCTCTCCATCTCTCACTCTCCTTCTCCCCCTCTCCCTCTCTCCCTCAACCCTAGACCCTCTCTATGTCCCTCTCTCCCTCTCACTCTCCCACGCTCCCTCTAACTCTCTCCCACTCTCCCTCAACCCTAAACCCTCTCTCTTTGCCTCTCTCCCTCTCTCCATTTCCCTCTCTCCCTGATAGGGAGGTTGGGTGAATCAATCACTGATTCATGCTCTAGGTCTTGCTTGGTAGACCTCTAGGGTGTTTTACTCCATATTGATAACCTATAGGACCCCTTACTTCTTAGGTTCCCCTAGTTCTCCTTGCCAACCCAACTATCAATTAAGTTCTTCCTACCAAGTCAACCTTGGTGCAATCTTGTAACACTAGCTATAGCTCTTAATCCACCCTAAAGACTACTATCCCTCCAATTCTTGAATTTAGCTTTACAAAGGTGTGGAGATGCTTCCAAAGACTTCAATCCATCCCTTCAAGGGTATTAGGGATCCACCTAACTCCATCTTCCTATCGCTTTCACCAAACCCCTCCATTAGGCCTAGAACCTAGGTTTTCTTCTCCGAGGGATAAGGGTTTTTCACAAAACTTTTCCAAGTGACCCCCAATCTTTCCTTGGGATTCCTGGTCCTTATGTCCACCACTCAAATATTATTGGCTCCTTGGAACTCAACTGGCCGTACAAATCCCTAATCTAGAAATTGCTAACTAGGCCTTTTTAAGCCTTTTTATGACCACGCAGTAGACTGTCAAGTCTTTCCCTCACCAGATGGATTGGTGGACTCTCCTCCTTGTCACCATAGCTTAGTAAGCCTCACATATTCCCTCTCCAAAAGGAAAATTGTCTTACACTAACACCTCTACAATATTTAGTGCTCTGCACTTTGGTCTTCCCTAGCCAGACTCTTCCTGGCTCACCTAGGAGAAGACTTCCACAGTGGCTCCGGTGCTATCAAGGACTCCTAACTCTACTATATGTACAACCATGGAGTCTAGTCACAATTCCCAAAGGGATATACAATTTGTACAATGGGAAAGTGAACTAACACTCCATTCTTCAACACTGCCTGGTTCAGACCAACAACAGTATGGAAACCAAATTATTTACACACAATGCTTGAAAATGAATAAACTAACAATCTAATTCCCCAAAAAGATTGAATAACACTTATACTACATCCTACACACATAACAGTGCCATGATCAATCCATTAACACACTACTTCAAGGCAAAAACCAGAAAATTCACACTAAAAACACAATTGCTTTCTTGAATTCAAAACTTCAATACAAACTCGAATGCTTCCAACCTGACTCCCATGTCAAGGTCACCCTTAAATAGGGTCTCTAAATCAGTTACCCTCTCCTTTGGACTCTGCTATGCTACTTGTAGCTTCCATTGAGCTTTATTTTCAAAAATGTGAAAAGAAACTCCTAAAAGGTCTAAAAGGTCCTAAACCTCACTTGAGTAAAACCCTTAAGCCTATTCAATGGTCAACATGACCTTCATTAGATCAACACCCAATCAAAAATGCCACTAAGGCACAAACATAAATGAACATGAATAGACTGATAAGTTGGCCTAAAAAAATTGCCCAAGACATGATCTTCTAGGCAACATATGGTAACCTATGGGTGCTCCTGCACCATTCTCCCCCCCCCCCTCGGCATAAACACTAAGGAATTTGGGGAGAGATCAGAGATAAATCAATAACCTACTTCTTGAACTGAGCTTCATCCACCCATGTAGCCTCAGATTCTGGTTGGCCTTTCCATTGGATGAGATGTTCCATGTATTCCCTATGCTGGGTAGACTTCCTCACCCTTGATTCCAAGATCCTCTTTGTGTGCAACTTGTCTTTAGGAGGTAAGGCTATGTTACTCACATTCTTCAAGACATCCGTACTGTTTTGATCCATGTCAGTGACTGATCCTTTATACCTGATCAAATCAGCCACATTAAACACTGGTGAAATGCCTAAGTCTGTAGGTAGCTCCACCTTGTAGGCACTCTTTCCATATTTTTCTAACACCTTACATGGTCCCACTCTCCTCATCTGCAACTTGGTTGATGTTCCTTTCTACAACCTAGATTTGTTGAGATGGACCATGACATAGTCCCGTACTACAAATTGTAGATCTTTCCTAGACATATCCACCTTAGCTTTTAGCTTGTTAGTAGCCTCTGTAATTGTCTTTTTCACTTGCTCTTGAATCCCCTTCATGGTCTGAGAGAAATCCTCTTCATGGCCACTCCTATGCTCCATAGCTCCTAGTTCTTTGATCTCAAACACACCTCTTGGGTGCATTCCATAGACTATCTCAAAAGGACTTTTGCCTGTGGTCCGGTTCACATTGTCATTGTAGGCATATTCAGCTTGTGATATGACCATGTCACATGTCTATCCATACTCCTTGGTTAGGAATCTTAGAAGGTTACCTAACACTCTATTAATTACCTCAGTTTTTCCATCAGTTTGAGGGTGGTAGGCAGATCCAAAAGACAAGTTAGTACCTAATCTGCTCCATAGAGTCTTCTAAAAATGACTCATGAACTTCACATCTCTGTCTAAGACAATGCTCAATGGAAATCCATGGATCCTCATAGTCTCTTTTAAGAAAAGGTGAGCAATATAGCTAGCATCATGGCTGGTCTTGCAGGGAACAAAGTGACTCATCTTACTGTACCTATCTACCACCACATAGACACTATCAAACCTTGTCCTAGTTTTTGGGAGTCCTACCACAAAGTCCATGCTAATACATTCCCATGGTCTGTTGGGAATGGGTAGAGGTTGATACAAACCTACATTAGTAGCTCCCCCCTTGGCTTTCATAAAAACTACACACTGCTCCACATACCTTCTGACATCCCTTAGCAACTTGGGCCAATAATAGTACCTCTGCACTAGTTCCATTGTCTTGTTGATACCAAAATGACCACTAAGACTACCATTGTGCTTCTCCTAGATGAGATTCTCTCTCATTGAACCTTTTGGAACACATAACTGATTCCCCTTGAACAAGAGTCCACTCTGCAATGTATACTCTGAGAATTGACTATGAAAGTGATTCACAAAATCAGAACATACCTTGTATGCTTTAGAGAAGTCTTCATCTTCCCCATAGAGATCCTTGAAACTCTCTATCCCAATGCTCTTTATTTTTATCTCTTGCACTATCAACAACCTCCTACTTAATGCATCTACCACCTTGTTCAACTGTCCCTTCTTGTGCTTGATGGTAAAGGTGAAGGCTTGGAGGTACTCCATCCATTTCAAGTGTCTATTGCTCAACTTTTCTTGTGTATTGATGTAGCTTAGTGCTTGGTTATCTATAAACACAACAAAATCTTTAGGTAGGAGATAATGTCTCCACTTTCTAAGTGAATGTACTAGAGCATATAGCTCTAGATCATAGGTAGAATACTTCTTCTTAGCTTCATCGAGCTTTTCACTAGAGAAAGCTATAGGCCTACCTTCTTGGCTTAGGACTCCTCCTACTGCAATTCCACTGGCATCACATTCCACAGTGAATAACTTATCAAAACTAGGTAAAAAAAGGATGGGTTGAGTTGCCACTTCTTGCTTCAATTTCTCAAAACCCTTCTCAGCTTCAAGATTCCATTTGAACTTAGTCTTTAGGCCACCTTTGATTATATCAAGTACTGGTGCACATATGCCACTAAAGTTCCTTATAAACTTCCTATAAAACTGAGCTAACCCATGAAAACTCATTACCTCTGTCCCAGTGGTTGGTGTAGGATAATTTAGTATAGCTTCCACCTTGCTTGGGTCCATCTTCAATGATCCTTGGGATACTACAAACCTCAAATACACAAGCTCTTGTTTGAAGAACTCACACTTCTCTAGGTTGATGGCTAACCTCTCCTCCTACAATATTTTAAGAACCAACTCCACATGCTTCAAATGTTCTTTTGCTATCTTGCTAAAGATGAGTATATCATCTAGATATACCACCACAAATATCCCTGTGAAGTCCTTAAGCACTTCATTCATGAGCCTCATGAATGTTCTAGGGGCATTTGAGAGGCCAAATGGCATAAATATCCACTCATACAACCCATCAGTTGTCTTAAAATTTGTCTTCCAGTCATCCCCATCTTTAATTTTGATCTGATGGTATCCACTCTTGAGATCCAACTTTGTGAAGTACTGAGCTCCTCCAAGACAGTCCATCAAATCCTCAATCCTAGGAATAGGGAACCTATATCTGATTGTAATTCTATTTATAGCCCTAGAGTCGGTGCATAGCCTCCATTTACCACCTTTCTTGGTTTCTAAGACCACTGGTACTGCACATGAATTGATGCTCTTCCTAATTAGTCCTTGGTCTAATAACTCCTACACTTGTCTAGCCACTTCCAAGTTCTGATCTGGTGTAAGCTTATAAGTTGCTTTGTTTGGCAATGAAGCCCCTAGTATGAAGTCAATCTGATGACTGATGGCTCTCTTTGGAGGTAAGGTTGATGGTGTTCCATCATTGATTATGTCTTTGAACTATTCAAGCAACTTTTGGACTGCTCCTGGTATGACTATCTTCTTGGACTTGTCTTCTTCCTTGGGTTGCACCATGACCACATATCCTTCACCTCCTTGTTGTAGAGTGTTGATAAACTCCTTTCCACTACTCAACAAGACACTAGGGGTCTTTGAATATCCTTCTTCCTCATCTGACAGTGACTACAGTTTGAATCTCCTTCCATCCTTGTTGAATGAGATGGGTATGTGCAGGATCATCATGGAAAAAACATGCCCTTAAGTGGCAATAAAAAGACCAAAAATCAGAGTTAGACAACTTGACGTAAACATTTGAATAAGTTATCTATATTATTTCAAAAAAAGGTAAAAATAGAATATGTAGAAAATTTAATATAGTTTCTAAACTACTAGACCTTTATTTTTATTTTTGAAATCTATTTGGTGAAAATTTGAAATTTCAATGCAGTAGGATTTAAATTTCAAGGTAAAAATAAGAAGTAGGTGTCTGTCTGACCACCCTAACCAAAATAAAATGATAATATTTTTTTATAAGCTTTTAGATATAAGTAGAGGAATCATGTCCCGATGTGATGCATATTTTTTTATAATTTTTTTCCATGTAAATAATTTATTATGAATTTTTTATTACAAATTTTAAAAAATATAAAAGCTCGTCTGTCTAACCACCTTAACTTGGTAAAAAATTCATGAAATTCAATTTTTTTTTTTAATCCTATAGTATGCAAAGCATAGAATTTGAAAAATGTTTCAGATTCAAAAAATGTAATACCATTTGAAAGCTATTGATTTTTTTCAATCAGCCTATCAATAAAGACTCTATTCGTAATTCTAATAGAAAATGAATAATAATTATTTATTAAATTCAAAGTAAAAAATCATTTATATTGGTGGAAAGATGAGAATCTCCTCTAAAAACCCTTTTCGTTTCATCAATTTTGGGTTAAAAAAATGTCGTCAGGCACATGGGCCATCATATGGCTTACATATAGCCACTTTTTGGCCCATAATGATCCTGCACATACCCAGATAGTGTTCTCCTTTCCATCATAGATGGATCCTCTATCATACTGCCATGGCTTGCCCAATAGAAGATGGCATGCATCCATGGGCAACACATCACAAATCAACTTGTCTTTGTACCCTCCAATGGAGAACTCCACTATTGTCTGCTCATTGACAAGAACACTGTGCCCTTGATTCAACCATGTCACCTTGTAAGGATTAGTGTGGGGTACTTTCTCCAACATTAACTTTCTTACTACCTCCTCTGAGATAATTTTATCAGGAGATCCGAAATCCACTATTACCTTGCACACCTTTCCAAGTATTTTGCATCTTACCCTGAATAAGGCTCTCCTTTGCTTTGGCTCCTCCTTGACTGGTTGTCTAATGAAAACCCTTCTAAACATCAAGTTCTCCCCCATTTCTGATTCAATGTGACTAACCTCTGGTGACTTTACACTCATTGTGTCTTCTTGAGCATATGCTATTCTCTTTTATGTATTTGAAGAGGATGCTTTCTCCGGGCACCTATAAGCTGGATGTCCTACTTGACCATAGTTATAACACTTCATACTAGCAAAGTATGAGTTAATTCTGCCTACTCCTCTCCCTCTGTTAGAACCTCCTTGAGATCCTCTACCTCTTCCATAACCTCATCTAGAAGTTGTTTCACTTCCATGCTCCATGAGTTTAGACTCTCCCTAATTTCTTTATTCAGTCCCTCTATCTTGGTATCCACCTCTATGTCCTCTTTGATCTCTACCTTTTCCTCTGCCTCTAGTATTAGAATCTTGTTTCTTTTTCAGTTTCTCTTCCACTTTATTAGCCATTTGATAACAACTATGGAGGTTAGTAAGTGTAAAGAGACATAATTATTCTTGTATGTTCCATCTGAGACCATTTAGATACCTAGCCACCTTGATGCTTTCCACTTCTTGCACTCTAGACCTAAGACTTAGCTTTTGGAACTCCTTTGTGTAGGCAGCTACATCTAGATCTCTTTGTTTGAGATTTTTCCTCTTGTGCAATTGGATCTCATAGTCCTCGGGTAGATAGTTCTCCTTCACTTTAGCCACCATAGTTTTCCAACTTCCTACGTTTTTCTTGCCTTCATTCTCTATTTATTCTTGCAAAAACTTCCACCAAGTCAGTGCTTGTCCTCTTAACCTTGATTTGGCTATTTTCACATTTTCTGCCTCAGTAACACCATCACACTCAAAGTGATTCTCCATTCCATAACCAACTATGCATCCATTCTTCCTATGAAAATGGGGATTCCTTCTAGTGCCTTGCCACTTAAGGCCTTCAATGCCTTGAGGAAGGGTTCCTCTTTTAGTGGAGGGTCAGGTTCTGGTTCTATGTCTTCCTCAACTTGGTCCTTACCCTTGTCTCTAACCACTGCTAGCTGCACTTTCATCTTGCCTACAGCATCTGCTACCTCTTCTAGTTTTTGCTTCATCTCTTCCAAAACTTCCTCAAGCTGTCTATTATTTTCTTGTTGCTTTGTCAGATCTCTTGCCAATTCTGCATTGGTCACCATGGTTGTAGAACCACTAGACTTAATCTCTAACATACAATAGTCAACCCCGAATCTTTTGTTTCTCTGATACCAATCTGATAGGGAGGTTGGGTGATTCAATCACTGATTCATGCTCTAGGTCTTGCTTGGTAGACCTCTAGGGTGTTTTACTCCACCTTAATAACCTATAGGACCCATTCCTTCTTAGTTTCCCCTGGTTCTCCTTGCCAACCCAACTATCAATTAAGTTCTTCCTACCAGGTCAACCTTGGTGTAATCTTGTAACACTAGCTATAGCCCTTAATCCACCCTAAAGGCTACTATCCCTCCAATTCTTGAATTTATCTTTATAGAGGTGTGGAGGTGCTTCCAAAGACTTCAATCCATCCCTTCAAGGGTATTAGGGATCCACCTAACTCCATCTTCCTGTCGCTTTCACCAAACCCCTCCATTAGGCCTAGAACCTAGGTTTTCTTCTCCGAGGGATAAGGGTTTTTCACAAAACTCTTCCAAGTGACTCCCAATCTTTTCTTGGGATTCCTGGTCCTTATGTCCACCACTCAAAGATTATTGGGGCCTTGGACCTCAACTAGCCGTACAAAGCCCTAATCTGGAAATGGCTAAAACTAGGCCTTTTTAAGCCTTTTTCTAACCACACATCAGACTGTCAAGTCTTTACCTCACTAGATGGATTGGTGGAGTCTCCTCCTTGTCACCATAGCTTAGTAAGCCTCACATCTTTCCTCTCCAAAAGGAAAATTTTCTTACACTAACACCTCTGCAATCTTTGGTGCTCTGCACTTTGATCTTCCCTAGCTAGACTCTTCCTGGCTCGCCTAGGAGAAGACTTCCACAGTGGCTCTGGTGTTGTCAAGTATTCCTAACCCTACTATATGTACAACCGTGGAGTCTAGTCACAATTCCCAAAGTGTTGTACAATTTGTATGATGCGAAAGTGAACTAACACTCCATTCTTCAACACTGCCTGGTTCAGACCAGCAATAGTATGGAAACCAAATTATTTACACACAATGCTTGAAAATGAACAAAATAACAATCTAATGCCCCAAAAAGATTGAATAACACTTACACTACATCCTACACACATAACAGTGCCATGATCAATCCATTAAACCACTACTTCAAGGCAAAAACCAGAAAATTCACACTAAAAACACAATTGCTTTCTTGAATTCAAAACTTCAATACAAACTCGAATGCTTCCAACTTGACTCCCATGTCAAGGTCACCCTTAGATAGGGTCTCTAAATCAGTTACCCTCTCCTTTGGACTCTCCTAGGCCACTTGTAGCTTCCATTGAGCTTTATTTTCAAAAATGTGAAAAGAAACTCCTAAAAGGTCTAAAAGGTCCTAAACCTCACTTGAGCAAAACCCTTAAGCCTATTCAATGGTCAAAATGACCTTCATTAGATCAACACCCAATCAAAAATGCCACTAAGGCACAAACATAAATGAACATGAATAGACTGATAAGTTGGCCCAAACAAATTACCCAAGACATTACCTTCTAGGCAACCTATGGTAACCTATGGGTGCTCCTGCACCACTCCCTCTCCCACTCTCCCTTTCTCCCTCTCCCTCTCCCTCTCCCACTCACTCTCCCCCTCTCTCTCTCTCTCTCTCTCTCTCTCTCTCTCTCTCTTTGTCCCTCTCCCTCTCCCTCTCTCCCTCTCCCTCTCTCTCCCTATCCTTCCCTCTCTCTCTCTCTACCATTAACCCTTAGGTCTATGTGGGAACAAATTAGATATCCGATTTGGATCAGATATCTAATTTGTGAAACTCTGATGTGTAGCTAGAATCATACCATTGAAAAAAAAATTAAAATGTTTTCTATATCAGATATACGATTGGATTGGATATCGGATTTGTGGGCCATAGCAAAACCCCATGTGGGTCATTTTTGTGCATTCCAACCGACCCTACATTCTTTTTGCAGCACTATGCAAGCGACAAACGCACGGTTTTAGACAGGAAGAGACAAAGATAAACTTTTTGGAGCATCTTGTACTCAAATTTGTCATAAGGAATTATTTTTTAGCATCTTTTACGAGGTATAATGGGGAGTAGCAGTCATCAGAAGCAAAAGCGTAAGAGAAAGCTTACAAAAGAACAAATATCAAAATATAGACAAAGAGATAGAGAAGTTCATGGGAAGAAAAGACAAGGTATGTTAAATATTAGTGAACCTGAGCCCTACGGTCTTTCAAGTGAAGAGGAAATTGAATATGTTCAAGGTGAAAATGAAAAACATGATATTGAAATTGGGAATGAAAATGTTCAAATTGATATTGAAAATGTTCAAGGTGAAAATGTTGAACATGATATTGAAATTGGGAATGAAAATATTGAAATTGATAATGAAAATCTTCAAGGTGAAAATGTTGGAATTGAAGATGTTGAACATGATATTGAAATTGGTAATGAAATTATTTAAATTGATATTGAAAATGTTCAAGGTGAAAATGTTGGAAATGAAGATGTTGAACATAATATTGAAGGAAGTGTAACTTATGTTTCACTAGATTACATGAGAAATGAAGAACCTTGTGTGGAAGAGAGAAATATTCCAAATTCAAGACTTTCAAGGACCCCTAAATGGTTAGTTGAAATTGATGATAACATTATAAACAATTTTGAAGGCAAGAGGTCAACATGAACTATTCGGTTGTGGGCTTAAAGACTTTTCAACCAATATTTTAGCAATAAGACATTGACTGAGCAATGCCAATTTTTTGTACAATTGCTAAAGATGCAAAAGATGAGACCTTTGCTAGCCAAATTTAAGATTCATGTGAACAAGAAGAGCGAAAAAAATTCTATTATTGTCAAAAATATTTTTAATGCTCTCAAGTCTATTGGAAAAAATAAAAAGGAAAAAGATAAGAGAGCTATTGGGAGATTCATTACAACTGCCCTAGTAATATAGATTGGTTATTCTAAGCATATTTTTTGTTGTGACAATATAGATTTATCATTTGAAAACTTTTGCGATATTCCTAGCACGATTGATCATGCACTTGCTACAATAATAGGCAGCTTTGATCCTTTCAGAGAGGTATGCAATAATAGGTAGCTATGTCACTCCAGAATGTCAACATACTACTCTTGTGGAAGACTATGCCCTGAATGCCTCCAATAGGCAATTTTTGTAAAATTATAATTTTGAAATTTTAAACAATGTAACAAGGTCATAATTGTGTATAGGCATAATCTATATACAGTGATGTTTTTTGAAATATGGGTCAAATGTTTGGCATTGTATAAAGGGTATGTTTAAAATGTAAAGAGATTTTTGTACTTAATAGAGCTACAACTGAAGGTTTTCTTCTTGGTTCTTTCCTATCGGTATGCTCATTTGAACCAGGTTTTGTAATATCTCCTATTTATATATAATAAATTACAGTGGCTTGCCACTTTTTTCCAAAAATAAATATGTAAAAAGTTCATGTGAATTTCATTTCCCATGTAACTGTAGATGGTCCACGGGAAAATGCCTCTGAGATAGCAAAAACTGAGAGATGTTATTATAGATGGTCCCAACATGATCCCATATCCTCAAAAGGAGAGTTTGTAAGAATCATGGTTTCCGAGTAATAGTCCGTCAAAGATTCCTAACTTTTAACACTTTGGACTCTTAAGGGAGATCGCCGGTACAATGTAGGTCGAAGTGATTCGACATATTTGGGTGAAAAAGAGGACCATACCTAGCATAAACATACCCATCCAGACATGTTGGAATAGTCTATTTGGTCGTACGAGTTGCAGAATGAAAGTTGCACCACTTTGTAACTTTACACTGCTTGTATTTGGCAACTTTTCCCTCAACTAAAAACTCATCACCACGGGAGAATGCCTTTGAGATAGAAAAAATTGAGAGAGGTTATTGTATATGGTCCCAACATGATCCCATATCCTCAGATGGAGAGTCTGTAAGCATCACGGTTTCTAAGTAACAATCCATCAAAGATTGCTGACTTTTAGCACTTTGGACTCTGAAGGGAAATCATTAGTCCAATGTAGCTCAGAGTGATTCGACGTATTTGGGTGCAAAAGAGGACCATACCTAGCGTAAACGTACCCATCCGGACATGTTGGAAAAGTCCGTTTGGTTGTACGAGTTGGAGAATGAAAGTTGCACCACTTTGCAACTTTTCCCTCAACTGAAAACTCATCACCACAGGAAAACACCTTCGAGATAGAAAAAACTGAGAGAGGTTATTGTAGATGGTCCCAACATGATCCCATATCCTCAAATGGAGAGTTTGTAAACATCATGGTTTTTGAGTAACAGTCTATCAAAGATTACTGACTTGTAGCACTTTGGACTCTTAAGGGAAATCGTCGGTCCAATGTAACTCAGAGTGATTCGATGTATTTGGGTGCAAAAGAGGACCATACCTAGCATAAACGTACCCATCTAGACATTTTAGAATAGTCTATTTGGTCATATGAGTTGGAGAATGAAAGTTGCACCACTTTGCAACTTTACACTGCTTGCATTTGGCAACTTTTCCCTCAACTAAAAACTCATCACCACAGGAAAACGCCTCTGAGATAGAAAAAACCAAGAGAGGTTATTGTATATGGTCCCAATAGAATTTCATATCCTCAGCTGGATAATCTATAAGCATCGCGGTTTTTGAGTAAGAATCCATCAAAGATTGTTGAATTTTAGCACTTTCGACTCTTAAGGGAAATCGCCAGTCCAATGTAGCTCGGAGTGATTCGGTGTATTTGGGTGCAAAAGAGGACCATACCTAGTGTAAAATTACCCATCTAGACATGTTTAGATAGTTTTTTTGGTCTTATGAGTTGGAGAATGAAAGTTGCACCACTTTGCAACTTTACACTGCTTGCATTTGACAATTTTTCCCTCAACTGAAAAATCATCACCACGGGAAAATGCCTCCGAGATAGTAAAAACCGAGAGAGGTTATTGTATATGGTCCCAATAGAATTCCATATCCTCAGTTGGAGAATCTATAAGCATCGTGGTTTTTGAGTAAGAATCCATCAAAGATTGTTGAATTTTAGCACTTTCGACTCTTAAGGGAAATCGTCAGTCCAATGTAGCTCGGAGTGATTCGGTGTATTTGGGTGCAAAAGAGGACCATACCTAGTGTAAAAGTACCCATCTAGACATGTTCAGAAAGTTTTTTTGGTCTTACGAGTTGGAGAATGAAAGTTGCACCACTTTGCAACTTTACACTGCTTGCATTTGACAATTTTTCCCTCAACTGAAAAATCATCACCACGGGAAAATGCCTTCGAGATAGTAAAAACCGAGAGAGGTTATTGTAGATGGTCCCAATAGGATCCCATATCCTCAGATGAAGAGTCTATAAGTATCATGGTTTTGGACTAATAGTCCATCAAAGATTTCTGACTTTTAGTAAGCTTTGGACTCTTAAGGGAAATCATCGGTCCAATATAGCTTGGAGTGATTCAACGTATTTGGGAGCAAAAGAGGACCATACATGGAATAAAAATTGCCATATAGACATGTTGGAATAGTCTATTTGATCGTATGAGTTGGAGAATGAAAGTTGCACCACTTTGCAACTTTACACTGCTTGCATTTGGCAAATTTTCCCTCAACTAAAAACTCATAACCACGAGAAAATGCCTTTGAGATAGAAAAAACTGAGAGAGGTTATTGAAGATGGTCTCAACATGATCCCATATCCTTAGACAGAGATTTTGTAAGAATCACGGTTTCTAAGTAATAGTTCATCAAAGATTGCTGCCTTTTAGCACTTTGGATGCATAAGGGAAATCACCGGTCCAATGTAGCTCAGAGTGATTCGGCATATTTGGGTGCAAAAGAGGATCATACCTAGCATAAAAATACCCATACGGATGTGTTGGAACAATCTATTTGGTTGTATGAGTTGGAGAATGAAAATTGCACCACTTTGCAACTTTACACTGCTTGCATTTGGAAACTTTTCCCTCAAGTGAAAACTCATCACCATGGGAAAATGCCTCCAAGATAGAAAAAATCAAGAGAGATTATTGTAGATGGTCCCAACATGATCCCATATCCTCAGATGAAGAGTTTTTAAGCATCACGATTTCCGAATAACAATCTGTCAAAGATTGCTGCCTTTTATCAATCCTAATTAGGCCTGCTAGGGCAATCCTTCGCATAGTGACCAAACTTGTCACATCTAAGGCATTGAAAATGAGAGAGGTCCCACTTATTCTTGAATGCAGGAGCACCATCTGACCCTTTATCTCTATTCCTCTTGAAGCATCTTTTCTTTCCTCCTTTTCCTTCCTTCTTCAAGGATTGAGCAGAAAGAACATGAATGTCTTCATTTGTAGGGCTTCGTCCAATACCTCTCGTAGCCAACCCTCAACCGATCAAACTTGGGAAGTTTCAATCTCGTGCTGATTCCTTGAATGTAATACTCCCAAGATGAAGGAAGACCATTAAGAGCCAACATGGTCAAATCCTTGTCATCAACAATATGACCAATGGTAGAGAGTTGATCTCTCGATTCAGAAATCTTCATGAAGTAGGTGATGACGAATTCTCCTTCCGCCATCTTAACATGATGAAATTTTTCCTTCAAGGCTAGAGCACGACTTGTGTTTTTGATCTCATACATATCCTCCAAAGTCTTAAGTATTTCTCTCGTTGTCTTCAACTTAGAGATGATAGGAACAATATGGAATAAGAGCAAAAATCTGCTTACAAATCAAGCCTAGCTCATGGCTGAATTTGATACAATGAATAATAGCACGTCTCCTAGATGCAAAGATACAATTGAGTATGCTTCTCCTTGAAATTGGCCTATTGTCGCAAGATGAAGCATTGCTACTCAAGTGTGAACTTCTACTTGGAATGTGAATTATATTGAATGAACTTGATCGAGGAAATGAACAAACATCACCTTGTATTTATACAAAATAATGTGACTCTTCAAAGAGGTTGACCTCTCTTGAAAATAATAAATTAAAAAATAATATCAAGGAAGGTTGGTCTCATCCATTTAAATCAAATGAGCATAAATTAAATATCCATAGGCTATCATTTAATTTATTACAACTTAGTGTGATCGCTATGAAAAATGTATGAAAAATGAACTATTTGATAAAAATCTCTAGTAGACATGTATGAAAAATGTGGTAGCATAGATAAGGCAGTGGACTATTTGAAAAAAAGCTTTAAATAAATGTGGTCTCATATAATTCCATGACAAGAAAATGCAATTGACAACTACTCATAGTTTTTAGTTATGCAATGTGAAGTAATTGCATAACTGCTTAGGTTGACTTTGTAAAAACTATATTGTAATTGAAATTTTTTCATCTATGAACATCTAGTTGTTAGTTATGAAATGTGAAGTAATAATTTGGGTTTGAAATATTGTGTAATGTAATGTAATCAGCGATATAAATATAAACTACATAATATAACCATTCTTTTTTATTCTATTGTATATTGATATTTGACCATTACTCAAGATAAAATTTTCAAAGAGTTTAATCATGCACATGAGGAACAAATTAAATTTTGATTGTCAACTTCTATATATCAAATTATCCAATAATCAATTGTATGTCCATATACAAAAATGGCATCGACGCCAACTCAAACAAAGTTTTACAAAATGTGGCATATGCCATCTCAATATGTATTCAAAATTTGCATGCCAAAATGTCTATCTCATCCTAAACTACTAGTGGATCATCAAAATGGAGCCTCTTTGAAGCACTCATTGGCTCTGAAGGTAGTTGTACAAGAAAAATTCAAACCACAACTGAGATTAGTTATACTATATAATTTAAAATCGAATAATTAACATCAAAATCAATATACATTGAATTTTAATTGAACTCTAAAATTGAAATCTTGATTACTTGAAATATACATCTCTTCAAAGGTTCGGGAGTCCTAGAATATACCAAACCAACTTTTGAAATGCCAATCTATATATGTGAACAAAAACATAAAATTGATCCAAGTTAGCATACGATTACTGGTAATAGGAACATATTTACCAAACACAAAATAAAATAAACACATACCTCTTTAGGTTGATCTTTTTTGTTATCTCCTTCAGGTGTTTTGACACCTCCTCCTTGAGGTGTTTCAACACCTACTCCTCGAGGTGTTCCAATACCTACTCCTTTAGGCAGTGTGTCTCTTATCAACATCTCTATATAGCTCATAATTGCATGTACATAAAAATGACAAGTACATATGAAACTACCAATCTATGTCGATGTATGTATAATCAATATAAGATCTTAAAAATCTTAATTCAATCCAATTTGAGTTCAATTACCACCCCCTTATCTAACTTTGCGCCTCCATAGTCTAGACGATGCTGCACCTCACTCGCACTAGGTATTTCCTATGAGAGGAAAATAAGATAAACATATAAGTTATTATATAATTTCATTAATGACAATTCAAATGACAAGAAAGTATATAATAAAAAATGTAAACGAGTGAGTGCAAAAATATATACTGTGTGTATGTCCAAGCCAAATGAAATGGCCCTAAGGGTGCTATCAGTCACCCATGTGAGCTCCTCCTTAGACATCAACTGTTAAATACACCATGTAAATAAATATTAGTACTTGATACTATCTCTTATTAATATTCATTTAAAAATAAATGCAAGTTATGAATTTACAACTTAAATCTTACCTGTGTCACTATTCCAACATCCCCCTCTCTAGCAGGAGAGGACTCTGTAAGGTGTGCTCCACTCCCCTACGACTGATCTATAATGTCTAGATCATGGAGATCATAATCAAAAGTGTCCAAGGGATGCTCAACAGGCTATACAAGAGGACCCAAGTATATTTGGCGGCACATAGTGCAAGTATGTGGCACACAAATATCTGGACCTGAGGAGGAGGATGTAGCAGCACTCGATCCTTCACCAATATCACCAAAATGTGGTTGAGATACTATAGAAGCATGCGAAACCAAATGACCACTCAAAGAGTGAATAGCCTGAATAGTCTATGTGGCTGCATCCTAGATAATCTTTGCATGATATATTTGAGGTGGCAAACGAAGGGGAGGAAGGGGAAAATTTGAGCCGGGACTACTCTAACTACCCCTGGTCTATCTTGGGGCATACCTCCACCGACGCCCCAGAAGGGTTTAATGTCAAATTAATTGACATGACGCCCTAATAAAAACTCAACATATAATTTTTTAATAAAGTAAAAGGGTATATCATAATTGTTGTTCAATGGTTTATCAAAAACCATACACCAACGATCCCAAAATTTATCTACAATGTCCCTATTCATGCACCATTTTATAGAAAGTTTTGTTTTATTAACATTCACTGGCAAACCGGTGCAGGGGTTAATGAATAAATATGCTATTTGGGCAATGGTTATTTGGAGATCTTTCACATCATTGTAAAATAATCCACATGCATAATATTCCCTCATGTCTTCTTTCCATGAATTAAAGGCATTATGTTGGGTGGAGAGGGTTTCTATATTATTAATTATTTCCTTCAATGTGTTTGTCATATCTCTCAATCGAGGGATTTCCTTATAAACTTCACAAATGCTCCTCAATTGCCCTAATTTTTTACCAATTAAGTCTTCAATTGGTGGTTGCAGAGGTGGTGGAGCATTTGGAATTTGTGCATTTTCATTCTCAACCATAATACCTAATTAAAGTTAAAAACCAATTAATCTAATTAAAATTACACAATATAAATGAAATTATTGTAAAAACCCCTAGTTTTTAATAAAAACCCGAAAAAACCCTACTTTTTCACAAAAATTCATAACAAACTCTAGTTTTTGATAAAAATACATCAACAACACTAGTTTTTAATCAAAATCCATTTTAAAACATTAATTTTTAATAAAAATTCATTGTAAACTCTAGCTTTTAATAAAAATCAATAAAAAACCCTATTTTTGAAAAACATTTCATAAAAACTAAAATATATAAGAATCTAATTGAAAAATTGATTAAAACATAAAAAAACCAATAACATACCTTTCAAATCGGATTTTTCTTGAAATCGGATATCGGATTTCTTCTTCTCCCTGTGTGCTCGCGTCCAAATTGTGAAATGACTTTTAATAGACGGCTTTTTTTATTTATAAAGTTTTTCAAATTGGATATCCGATCCAAATTGGAAATCCGATTTGGATTAGATATCCGATTTGAAAAAGTAGGTTTGGGCATTGCTTTGGAGCAATGTACTGACACTCGAACCTAAATAATGTCAACTCGACATTTCTGCATTTTTGAGTCGATCCAAAACGTGATTTTTTTCCCATTGCCACTTTTTGGCCCCTCATGATCCCGCACATACCCAATTTTACTAATAAAAATAATTTTATTTATCATTTTTTTTAATTTAATAAATTATTATCAATGAAAAAAGAAAAGAAAATATAGAATAGTAAAAGTAATAATTTAAAAATTATTTAAATTGTTATGCAAATTTAAGTGTTTTTCTATTATGTAATAAATTAAATAATAAGCCACCACTTGTAGCGGAGTTGGCTGGGGCTTGGGGTTTGCATTCCTCGTGGTCAAAGGTTCAACTCTACTTCATAGTGGGCAAGGTGTGGGTCAGTAAATCATGTGCTAGTTCCTACTCCGCTGACCCGGGGTATAGGAATGGACTTTTCCACAAACATTTAGCTCATACGATTAGTAGAGTTGGCTTGGGCAGTGGGTTTTCTCCCCATTGGTCTTGGGTTCGACTCCACTCTCGGGTTTAAGAGGTGGGACTTCTTGTGGGCGGGGGATCTCACCCGCAGGGGACTAGTCTCACCTTAGCTCACTCCACGTACCCAAGATACAGGTTGCTGGACCGTTGGGTTGGGTCACGGGGACACCCCTATTGTATAAAAAAAATAAAAATTAAACAATAACAATAAAATTTAATATTTAAATCTAAAATAAAATTAATTAACTCTTAAATAAATAAAACAGTAAATTTGTCCATGTATGTATGAAGTATATAAATATTAATTGCAAATATATCAAATAATATATCAATTTTTTAAGTTTTTTTAAAAAGTCATAAAATTGATGAATGGTTTCTAAGCATGTGGTAGTAGTCTATATTTTTATATATCACTAATAGTTTGAAAGCTTTAAAAGCTTAAATATTAGTTTATTTTTTGTAATATTTTCTTATTAAAATAGAAACTTTATTATTGGATGAATCTTGATTAATATTTTAAATTATTAATAAAATAAATTTAATATATTTTATGTTAAAATATTGTTATTCAATAAAGTTAATTAAACCAGCATAACTATCTCTAGAAAATTTTATGTAAAATATGAAGAGATATATCATTCTTGAGGTACCTATTTATGCCTAAATTTGTGATTTAAGTGGAAAATAAAAGTTATTCTCTTGGACATAATGAATCTATAGCCACAAATGGGAAAAAATCCCATCATCCTAAATAATTTGCAAAATACTTCCTCTTTTATTTTTCATAATACCTCTATTTATGATTCCATCCAACTTGGTTGAATATAATCTATTTGTGAAAATAAAATATAGAAGAATTGTTTATAAGGGAAGGAATTGAAAGTACATATAAGGTTTTACAAGAAAACATGTGTTGTAGGTAAGTAGACATGAATGTAAAAAATATGATAGGAAATATTAAAAATAGATAAACTAAGGACATGTCAAAGAAAATGTGTGGGATTACAAAAAATAAATGCACTTAGTGTAGATTAGGAGATGTAAAAACAAGTCAATAGCATGATATGGTGTGATGGTTAATTTGTTGTGTTGTTATTCTTGCCATCAAGGTTCAAACCCGATAGAGGTTTAATTGTTGAGAATTTATTTTGGGGATGATGTCCCATATTTATGACCTCACTAGTTCATATCTCCAGTTCAGAAGTGTTTACCCCTCTCAATAAAAAAAGAGATGTAAAAATAATGGTGAATAAAATGGCTATGGGAGAAAATACAATAATGAATAGGATTATAATGAAAGGTGAGAAAATAATATGGTTCTATATGACTATAAATCCCAATAAGGACTAAGTATTTTATTAAAACCTAAATATTTTCATGATTGGCTTTGTCACCTCCCTTTTCCCCACCAAATTTGACTAACTTAGACTTTGTGTGTATTGAATTTATGTGGGAAATGCAAAATAAAATGAGTTAAAAAGAAATTATTGGAAAGAAAATTTAGGAGAAAAAACCCTAGAAATAGAAACCCTAAATGTAAATGGTCTAAAAAAATAGATGATAAAAAAATGGTCTTAAAAATAGTCTATTCTCTTATACCAATATTGAGCTAGGAAACTAGTCTAAAAAAAATGAAATAGAAGTGCAAACCCAAAATTATCTTCATTTAAATGCAATAAAATGTACATATTTATCAATAATGTGTGAATATTTAATTCACTTTCAAGATGATTATTTAGGGTTTTTTAGGATGATTATTAAAATTCTAGAAGAAAATAAAATAGTATTACACTATAAACTAGGATTATGTATATTATACCACACAAGTAATCCTAGGGTACTACATACTTCTCCCGTTATAAGAGCTTCATCCTTAAGCTTAGTATTCTATAATAGAAAGGAAATAAATGTCTCATTTCTTGACTATCTTCCCAAGTTACATTCTCTTTAGATTACTAGTCTCATTAGACCTTACATTACTCAAAGTTGTGGCTCCAAAGCTGCATTCCTTAATGCTTGAATACTTGCAATAGTTGTATGGTTATGATTGTTATATATTGCACTATAAACACCCCATTCAAGTATATGTGTTAAATCTAATGGAACACTCCATAGATATTATGTAAAGTAGGTGGAAAATAAAGTTTATAAGCCTTAATGTTAATTTTTCTAAGACTTAAAATGGTTTAAAACATATAGGTTTTAGCTTCGAATATTTTCTAAATTATATGGAACTCTTGAGTGGTTTAATTCAACTAGATACTGTATCTCAAATTATAAATTTTTAGGGGTTCATCCCTTTTCTAAGTAGTTTTTCGTTCTATCAAAGGTGATCTTAAGTATTTGTCTTATTAGTTTTACTTGTTCTTTCATATCTTTTAACAGATCTTAGGAATGATAACAACGTGGTCATTAAGTTTTTACCTACTAAGGTGTTTTGATTAAATTTTCTTCGATGTAAGGCTTTAAATGGGATCATACCAATGAAGGATTTGTAAAATTTATTAAACACAAACTTAACCAAGAGAAGCTATTTTTCCCACTTGTATTTTTGATCCATGTAGTACATTTGTAAAAGATTCCCAATCATAATTTTCTCTCTTATCATGCCAATCTATTTTGTGATTATGAGAAATATTAATGTTTATTGTCATGCCCAAAGGTTTACTATAATGTTTTCAAAAATAGTGATTTCATTATCACATCCCTATTAAATATTATCTTTTTGGCACTCCAAAAAGTATAATTTTTTTTTTCATTATTTTTTTTTCTTAGGTCAAGGAATTATACTTTTTATTATCAAGTATGAATTGTAAAACTTTAGTGATTATCTTGGAAACTACCAATATTATCTTTCTTGAAAGTTGTTATGGGTATACCTTGCATAAAATACACTCATAATTTTCCACACATACTTAGGGATGTCAAGAAGATAAGAAAACAAGTTAGATGCACATGCTTGAATTTGGCCTTCTAAAACTTCAAAACTTATGCTACAAAGTTTACTACTCTCTTCATTAATGATAAAAATGCAATGATCCAAGGTATGCTAAAATATTTTTTACTCTTAGATGTTCTAATAAGAAAGAATTAAACCAAACTTTCGATATTATGTGTCCATTCTAGTAAATACACATTCTACTTCTAAAACATAAAGAATAATCTCCTTCTCAATGGAATCCTTCATATTTCAACAATTATGTTCTCTCTTCTATAGATTCTTATATCTCCTATATTTTTTATAACCTACTATGATATATGATATCTAATGCTTAAATTTTGTTTCTAAATTACATCATCTAGATATGCTTGCACCTACTAAGTGCATCAATAAATTTATTCCCTTTTCAGTATATATATTATATTTTAAATTCATATTCAAGTAAATTATAACCATTTCCTTTGTTAGGAATTTAAATCTGGTTGGGTAAATATATATTTCAAACCCAAGTGGTTAATATTAATGTTAATAGGCTTTTCAAGAGGAAAAGAACCCCATTTTACAAGGCGTGAACTATGGATAAAATCTTAAGGGATGTGGCACATAGTTTATTTATTACATGGTTTTTCTAACATATATATTCTACAAATTCATATTGTATCAAGACACACTGAAGACTCCTAGAGATGTATCAATTGCTACAAAAAGAATCACTTTAGGGTTTATAACCATTAATATAGGTGCAATGGTCAATTTTTCCTAAAGTTTTCAATATTTTTTTACCCTTAAACATGATGTAATAAGGGTTTCAATCTTAGAGAATCCTTGAACATGTCTATGATAGTACTCAAAATAATCCTATAAAGTATAAAAAATTATGTACATTATTGGGGACAAGCTATTCAAGGATGAATTGAATATTTGATGGGTCTAGTACTATTTATTCAATTAAAATAATGTACCTAAGATTGTGCACCTATTTCTAAAGGAAAGTACACTTGAAGACAAATTCTTGTTAATTTAGTGATTTATTAGCTCTTGAGATATTATTTGTAGGTTTTTTAATGGAAAACTATATTTCTAGAGGGAGTATCTATAAAGATATTACATAGATAGGAGGCAATACAATTACTAAACACTAATAAAATTGATTATAGAAATATGGGATGATTAATCAAGTTGAGTAAATAATATAGGGTGGCTAAATCATCCCCAAATCTCATTCTTTATTATCAAGAACAAGTTAAATGACCCAAGAAATGGATTGGAAACCACACACTCATATAACAACAGGTAATGAAGACAAAAATCATCAAATTTCAATATGCCATGCTCAAAAAAATGAAAGAAATCCTTCTCAAGAAAAACACAACATAAGTATATTCATTCCTTAATCAAATGGAAGAATGCAAAGTTCTTGAAACACCATCAACAACAAAAGACATTTTATTGTATTAATATTCTGCCACAAAGAGAGCAACAACAGGTAACAAGATCATTAAACTTCCTTATATGCTAGTGGCATTCTCTCACACATAGCCACATTTCCTTTACTCACTAAACGACATGTAATTTATATCCCAAACCTCCAACAATGACTTCCTTGTGCCAAAAAATGACCACCATGTGTTCCTCCTTCCAGGACTGGGCACTATTTTCTTTCCACCCAAATTAGTTGTGGATGCTTTAGCAAAAACTCTTCTTGCTTCACCAATAACTATTTTTTTAATATTTTTCTTCCTAGTAGTCACTCACACACACAAAAGCATGGGTCGATCCTTTTTTCTAACTACCCCAAATTTTACCAAACATAAGAACTCGAACTATAACAAAAAATAGACTGCCTCAGTTGCCACATGGGCAAAAGAATTCAAACCAAAATTGGTCGATGCCAAGGATGATGCCCTTGCATCAAGATCCCCAGGGGAAGCAAAGGATCATGAAATCTTGTTCATGAGGTCACTGATGGAATGACCATGGGTGGTAATTTCAGATGCACTTAACCATGACACATCATCCAACAGATGATCACACCACTTCACCATATATCAAAAATATTCTTCACTGTGAGACTTCTTCAACAATTGTTTGTCTAAAATGCATTCAATTTATAGTGGAACGGGTTTGGTTACATGTTGATCTTCAAAAAATTTCAACTGTAACTCATTTTTTTCTTCATTTGTAGCACCTTGATAAGGATACAAATCTACCACATTAAAGATGGGTGAAATTACCATGCCTGGAAGAAAATTGATCTCATAGGAATTCGCTGAAAAATTTCAAAGAATCTTACATGGACCAAATTTCTTCATTTTCAGTTTATTGTATTCACTTGTAGGAAATCTCTTTCATGAGATGTGCTAAAACAAGATCACCCACCTGAAAATGAAATTCCCTCCGCTTCTTATCAACATAATGTTTGTATTACCAATTTCTCCCTTTAATGTTCATCTTCACCTCCTCATGAAGGTCATGAATAAATCGAGAAAAACCCTCACCATATGTACTTTGTTTCTCCATGTCACCAATATTTATATGTTCCAAGACACCCCTAGGATGCATGCCATAAACAACATAAAAAGGACCAAAACCTATACTCCGATTTGGAGAATCATTGTAAGAAAAATATACTTGTGCCAAAGCCATATCTCAGCTACCAGGCATTTTCCCAACAAGGAACCTCAACATGTCACCAATAATTCTATTCACCACTTCGGTTTGGCCATCCATTTGGGGGTGATAGGCTGAACTGAAACTAAGCTGAGTTCCTAAATTTTTCCATTTAGGCTTCTCCAAAAATTTCAAAACAAAATTTGTATCTCTATATGACACAATACTCTATGGAATGCTATGTAAACAAACCACTTCTTTGAAATGTTATGTGCAAGATCATCATGGAAAAACAGGCCCTTAAGTGGCGATGAAAATTCAAAAAATCAGAGTTAGGCAACTTGACATAAAAATTTGAATAAGTTTTCTATATTATTTTAAAAATATGTAACAATATAATCTGTAGAAAATTGAATGTAGTTTCTAAAATACTAGGTTTATTTAAGAAAGAGATCTATTTGGTGAAAATTTGAAATTTCAATGCAATGATACTTAAATTTCAAGGAAAAAATAAGAAGTAGGTGTCTGTCTGACCACCCTAACCACAATAAAATGATAATATTTTTTATAATATTTTAGATATAAGTAGAGGAATCATGTCCCAATGTGATGCATATTTTTTGGTAATTTTTTTCCAAGTAAATATTTAATTATGAATTTTTTATTACAAATTTTAAAAAATATAAAAACTTGTGTCCGACCACCTTAACTTGGTCAAAACTTCATGAAATTAATTTTTTTTTGTAATCCTATAATATGTGAAGCATAGAATGTGATGCATGTTTTAGATTCAAAAAATCTGATACCGTTTGAAAGCTATAGATGTTTTTCAATCAGCCTATCAATCAAGACTTTAGTCGTAATTCAAATAGAAAATGAATAATAATTATTTATTAAATTCAAAGTAAAGCATAATTTATATTGGTGGAAAGATGAGAATCTCCTTTAAAAACCCTTTTCGTTTCATCAATTTTGGGTAAAAAAAAGGTCGTCAGCCACATGAGCCATCATATCACTTACATATCACCACTTTTTGGCCCATCATGATCTTGCACATACCCGCAAACTATATTAGAAAAATGGGTTGCATCACTTTTACATGGGATAAAATGGACTATTTTAGAAAACCTATCCATAGCTACAAATATAGAATCATTTCCCCTTTGAGTCCTAAGAAAACCCATAACAAAATCTAGACTTAGAGAATCCCATGGTCGAGATGGAACTAGCAATGGTTCATATAACCTTGTATTCTAACTTCATCCTTTAGCATGCTGGAATAGTCTGCATCTCTCCAAACACTTCTTTACATCAACCCTCATTCTTACTCAGTAACAGTGTGTACTCAACTAGAGATATGTGTTTGTCCTATCCAAAATTCCCTCCTAGACTCCCATTAAATTCCCTTTCAAGAGATTATCCCTCATTGATCCCCAAGGTATGCACGATTGACTACCTCTAAACAAAAAACTCTCTTGTGTCATATACTCCATCCAAGGACCTATATATTTGTTGATTGTACTATTGCAAGATTCATAAGCTTCCTTGAAATGTGCATCATCTGCATATAACTCCTTCAAATTATGAAAACCAACATTGTTAGCCCAAATTTCATGCATCAATAAAATTTGTTGACCGAATGCATCAACAACCTTATTTGTTTGACCACTTTTATGCTTCAACACAAAATTATAACTTTGCAGATACTCTACCCACTTTACATGCCTTTGATTTAGCTTATGTAGACTATTAATAAGCTACAATGCATGGTTATCAGTGTACACAATAAAATTTCTAGGAATCAAGTAATTTCTCCACTTCTTCAATGATTGGACCAATACATAGAATTTAAGATCATAAGTAGAATACTTCTTTTTAGTATCATTTAATCTCTCACTAAAATAAGCCACTAGTTTACCTTTCTAGCTAAGAACAACCCTTATTGCCAAGCCATTGGCATCACATTCCACTTGAAACACTATATTGAAATCAAGAAATGCAAGTATAGGTTGCTCAGTTACTCTATGTTTAAGAAATTTAAAACTCCTTTCAACCTCTTGTGTCCATATAAACTACTTTTTATACCCTTAAATGGTTTCATCTATAGGATCAATTACATGACTGAAATTCCTAATAATTTTTTTGTAAAAGATAGCAAGCCCATTAAAAATCCCTACCTTAGGTGCACTCCTTGGTGTTGGCCAATCAATAATATCCTAGACCTTATCCTTATCCATTTTCAGCCCTTCACTAGGCACCACAAAACCCAAATAAACCAATTTAGTTTGCATAAAAATACACTTCTTCAAATTAATTTGTAACTTATCTTCATTTAGCCTCATCATCACCATCCTCAAATGTTGTAGATGCTCCTCTTAAGACTTGCTAAACACAAAGGTATTTGTTGATCATCAAATTTTGTGCCTCTCTGACAACCTTATGGGAAATTCAATGAGTGGGGGACCAATTTGCGCCTCACTGAATAACCTACAGGATTTTATAGAAAGTCGACTCTTTTTTGTGTTGAGAGGAAAGGTAGAAGGAAATTCAAATAAAATATGAAAATGGCAATGCGCCAAAGCTTTTACAACATTTCAAACATTAAATTATTTCTTATGGATGTTATAATAGACACATAATTCCATAGACCCTTCATTGTTGGGAAGAGAATGAGCGACAAAGTCTAACAAAAATCACATTGTAGTCTTTCAAATATTTCCACAAAAAGCACCCATTAAGGTCCGATCAAACATAAGAAAAATCTATAAGTTAATAGAAATATCCAAAAATTGTAGAAATCCTTTCTCCTTTTACATCATAATATGAAAACTAACAACCTTTATAGAAAAAGGAAAAGTTAAAACATACATAATCCGATTTCCGAAAACTAGTATTCAACATAGAAGCTTACATCATGAAAATTAGCTAGTCCAACTATCAAAATAAGTTTAGCACAATGTTTTAACATGAAAGAGATCATAAAGAAGGAACTTGAGAAAGGCCATAACATGCATAGTTTCAAAGATTTCTTCTAAATAGATCAAACTTCAATATCAAATGAGCTAAAAAAAAAAGGTTGGATGGTAATCTGATGATAGTTTGAGTTAAAATATAACATGCCAAAGAATACAAGTATTCCACAAAAAATTCTACTTCTGAAAACATAAAACTCCCTAACTAGATCTATATACTCTAAAAATATGTTCAAAGTAACTTCTTTCCTCTTTTAAAACTTTTAAGAAAAACTCCAAAAAAAATTATTTCTATTGTTTCCCCCTATTTATAGTCTAGAAGAAGAGAACACCACCACCAATCATTCCAGAAGAAAAACTGCCAGATGCTTGCACCTGATAGCCCATGATTCGATCATAAATATTGATTAGATCATGAAAATACCTGCTCATTAATTCCCAAATGATTCATTAATGTATTTTTATATTTAGCAAAGATTGGAATCATAAAACAATCAGATTTTAGAAAAATAGCCTAGAAAAATCTGATCGATTGACCATATAGATTGATGGTGTTGACTAAAAGGTTCCAACCCAAAAACAAGAAAGACTCAGCACACTCTAAAAAACTCCATCTGAAGAGGTCACTCCATAAAATTATAAACTGCCTGAAGCGAACATATGACATGTCGAGTGGGTGGGGGATCTCAGATTCATGAAAATGGCTTTAGAGAAAATTTTGGCCAAGTTGACATGTGCCCCAGCTTGCTCCCAAAAGAAAGACGATTAAAAAAGCCTCATAGCAACCACATGGTGTATTACATGCCTTTCAAAACAATATTTTTACTTTAAACGTAGATCCATCCCGAAGCTAAAAAATGTAAGAGCCGAAAACCAAAAAATATTAAGGGAAAAATTTTTCTTTATAGTTATGGCGACTCACAAGGGGCCTTCGCTTGCAGAAGCACAAACATAGAGCTCTAGAAACTCTTGGAGTTTGAGGAATTTGAAATATTGTACCTCCCAATCCTAGTCAGTGGGTTGGATGAGAGTGCAGAGAATATCGTATGCTTGATCCAACTCAAATATTTCATTTAAAGAACTCCCCCACCTTGATGAAAATATATGATGTGGTAATAGAGATGAGAAAGGGGGAGGATATACTTTTTGATTTCATCAATGGTGGGTGTCAGGCTTAAACCTGGGAGTATTGAGGAAGCTTGGGCCTTCTATCTGATTACGTCTATGATCTAATCAATTGACAACAGTCCTCCATCCGGTGAGAAAAGGGTGGGTAATATGAAGTTGAGCAGAACATTGAACTCCCTTTTTATCTCATTAACCTTCTTATTCAACACTTCCTGAAACTCCTTGCTTTTTTATGTGACCTTGTGGAAGTGGATGAATTCTCTTGCCTTCCTCAAGGCAACCCTTTGATCAGGAGTCCCTACATCCCTTAAAACCTCTTCAGTGGCCTTGCATAATTTGGAAATAAGATTTTTTGATTATGTGGCCTAGGGAGCATAAATTTGCAAAATTTGGTCAGTGACCAGGCCAACCTTTTTGTTCAATTCATGAGCATCACTTAAAAACTACAAGACTATCCTTAGAGAAGCAATTGTGACCATGATCCTTTCCCAATGCGAGGATATCAATCTTTTCAATGTCAGAAGGATCTTCAATCCTTGCACCATAGCCAATTCCTGATGGAATCGAGACTCCCTTTCTTTCATTTTCTCCTCCATCTAGTTTTTCTCCTGGAGGGTGTTTGTTAGTTCAGATCTCAACCTTCCAACCTCTTGATCATGAGCTTGCAAAATGGACTCGATGTATTGCTTCTCTTGCTTTTCCCTCTCTATTTTCACTTGGGCCTTTTGTAGATCATCAAAAGCCTGAGATTGGAAGCTGTCCAATTCTTTATGAGTGTTTTCTTGTATATGTTGGTACTTTGTGTTTGTTTGGCGCTTATCATCAAGATCAACTCTTAACCTTTTAATCTTAGCATAAAGCTGATTTTTTTCATTTTGGGCCTCTTCAAGCAACTTAGTCGCTTCCCCTTGCTGATCCAGTATTTTCCTTATGTGAGCCATTTCAACATCTTTTCCCTTGATTTCTATCTACAGCTTGCTCATTGTTTCCTTTACATTTACCAAATCTACCTCACGCTTCTTCAACTTCTTGTCCAATCTCTCATAATCAATGTAGACCACTTTCTGGGTGGCCTTAGCCAGAACCACTTTGTCACTTGGGCGAGTTTCACTTAAATCCAGACCCATAGCTCTGATTTTGTAATCTTCCATATGTATTTCTCCCTCAGGCTTGGATACAAGAAGCTTCATGGTAGCGATCAATAAGGAATTTTGCTCCTCATTGAAACAAGCCTCAATCTTCTTAGTAGCTAGTTGTGTGACATCTTTTATCTGTAGCTTCTATTTTCTAGCCTGTCGAGTCTGCTTTGTTGCATCAAAATGACCTTGGAGACTCTATGGGGTGTCGATGCTTTGTGAAGAAATGGAGGCACCTAGAGGGAGACTAAATCGGATGAAAAAAGGAGAAGCCTTGGCTATATGGGATTACAAAGAGGCAAAGGGGAGAATTATCATAGAAAATGATGAGATACCATATGGAGATTGAGTAGGTGGAAAACCCATTAGAGTGAAAAGGGAAGCTGATGGAAAGAGAGATTTTTTCCCAAGAGAAGATGGGCTTGGAGAAATTGGCTATATGGATGCTTCAGCCCTTTCAATGGGGGCCCTTGATAGGGTGATTAAAGAGTCAATTACAACCAAAGAAAATGATACTTGTTCAACCTATGGGGTCACTTCACAGGTTTGATTGTTGAAAATAACTGGAGGTTCATTTTGGATGAAAAGATCAAAATCCATGGTTGGAAGATCCTTTTCCATAGATGGGGGTAGAGTAGTAACTAGATATGCAGAGGCAGAAAGAGGAGAGGAAGAAAAAATTATGTGGGCTGCTGAAGCCGAAAATCCTTACAAAGCGGACTCCACTTCTTCTCCTCCTCTAATTGATGCATTAGGTCCACTTAGGTCTTGGACTTGTCTCCTCTTTGTATGATCATAACTAGAAGATGTTGATCCTTTGGTGATCGGTCTCGCCAATATCTAGCCTTCGATAACCACAACGAACCTCTTTGGAGACTGTTAGGTTCTTTTTCCTTTGCTTCCGACACTAGTGAAGGATGTGAACTATGTTTCCTTATGCTTTGATCTTTTTCTTTTGTCTGGTTCGTGAGACTAGGAAGTATAGAGTAGAAGCTCCTCCTATTCAACCTTATGACTAGTCGTAGGATTACTGTCCTCTATATCAGCCTCCTTGTTGTAAATCTCATGAAAGCTTTCATCATGTGGCCGGAGATCTCCATACATGGTTTTGTGTTATCTCATTTCTTGTCGGAACCTCCAAAATCTTCTTTCTTTCTCTTCAACCACCCTAGGCATTTTAATTGCGTGTTGATGGACTTGCTGATCGGGAGGCTCTTCTGGTACTCTGCAGTATGGATGTAGAATTCAAGCCATGGTGGCCAGTTGAATAGTATGTGGGACAAGTCAATGTATAGTTCTGTCCTTTCTTCGGTCGAGTTCTTTCTTGACTCAAAATACTCATGAATATCATGCCTCAAAGTTGGGATGTTCCTAATCAGGTTGTAATCCCATGTGTTGCAAATGAGAACCAAGCCCAAGTGCGTCAATTTTCTAGTAAGAAACTCTTGTTCCTTTTGCTTTACCACTATTACTTGACTATTGGAATTAATGAGGGGAGTCAGATAGATCCCTATTTTGTGTCTTCCAGTGCCATTTAAGTGATGTTGGTAATGGTTGCTTGATGACATGCCTCCAAGGTGAAAACCCTATCCATTACAAATTTAGGGAGCCTAAAAGGCTCCTTGATGAAACTATGGAATTTGATGAAAGTGAAATCATCACCCAAGAAATAATCCATTGGTGTTTGTGATCCTTTTATTTATTGCAAGACTTCAAGGGAAAAATGACCCGAAGGGCATGGGAATGAGTCTAGAAGCACTAGCCTCATGAAATGATCCACAAACGAATAATAATCCCATGTCTTTGAAAACACATGGGTCCAAATCAAAACCGGGTGGTAGAAACCCTTTACATCAAACTTCAATAATGATAAATCTCTCTCAATAAATTCATAATTTTGATGCAAGATCAAGTGAACCAAGAAAGAATAATAGACATGGAATGGAATGGACGGAGGAATGGAGGATGGACGGAAAGAATGGAATGGAAGGAGGATGGATGGAGGAATGGAATGGACTGGATGGAATGGAATGGATGGACAGGAGCCCGGATGGACAGGATGGACAAAGGAAGGATGGATGGAGGAGGAAGGAAATGGAGGAATGGAGGAAGGGAGGATGGAAAGGACGGAGGAATGGACGGACGGAGGAATGGAATGGATGGATGGAATGGAGAAATGGAAATGGAATGGAGGACGAATGGAAGGATGGATGGATGGATGGATGGAATGGACATGGAGGATGGATGGAATGGAATGGATGGACGGAATGGACGGATGGACGGAATGGAAACGGAATGGAGGAAAGGATGGATGGATGGACGGAATGGAATGGAGGGACGGGATGGAATGGAGATGGACGGATGGATGGAGGAAGGAATGGATGGAATGGAGCCGAGGAATGGAAAGGAGGGATGGAAAGGATGGAGGAATGGATGGAATGGAAAGGAATGGAAGGAAATGGAGCGGACGGACGGAATGGATTCTCAAATTATTGGAATATCTAGAAAACCTTTTCTAGATGATTGAAGTGATCAACCTTCAATTTTGAAAAGAACGTTAGGTCATCTAGATATATTAAAATAATCCAATTAATTAAATATGTGAAAGCGATATCCATTTCTCGTTGAAAAGTTGCACTGACATTTAAAATTCTAAAGGGAATTTTTGAGTACGCGAACATTCCCCACTTAGTAGTGAATGTTGTTTTATGTTGGTCTCCTTCCTTTACATATACCTAGTTATAACCTAAGAAACAATCGAGCAATGACAAAATTTTTGATTCAACAATAGTCTACAAGAGCTGCTCCATTGATGACAAAGTGTAGTGATCTTTCAACGAGGCTTTATTCAAATCCCGAGTGTAGATACCAAAAATTGGTCTAGGCCTGCGAGCACCACTTTTGACATAATTTTCTATTATCCATGGTCATGATTAAATAATTTTTATTATTTAATTACCCTTTCTAAACACATATTTCCTCTATTAAATTAATACCCCTTTTAATTAATTCATAATGACCTTTATTCAACTTGATTAATTAAATAAGTCATGTTTATTTAATTGTCGCTAACTAATTAATTCTTCTTTATAAATTAAATATTTATTATTTAATTACCCAATTTAACCATTTCAACTATAATTAAATATTTATTATTTAATTATTCAATTCCACCTTTTCAACAGTCAATTAAATAAATTATCTTTATTTATTTAATTAAATCTTTCATTTTCGAATGTTGAATTAAATTAACATTTAATTCATTATTAATTCTTTATGTCACATTCTTCTATCATTCAGTTGACTAATCATTCACTCATCTTCTGACTCAAGATCTATTTTTAAATCCTCCAGTTATCTCCAAATTCAATATCTGATTGTATCTGCGAGATGACTCTCTGTCACAACTAGTCAATTAACTAGTTCTAACTCATATGCATGAATGTGTTTATTAATTAAATATCTTTATTTAATTAATTAATTCAGGTATGCATTCGAATGAATTATTCTTCGAGTTCTAACTTTTTCTTTGACATTCAAAGTCTATTTCTTCTATTTTCAAAGACTCTTAACTGAATATTAAATTGTTTATTTAATCTAGAATTCTTGTTCTTTCTATTTTCGAACAGTCTTGACACAAGATTAAGTTATCGTTCTAATTTAATCTTTATCCTGCAGTCTTTCCTAACTCATGTTCTAGTTGACACATAACTCACATCACATGACATTCATCAATCTCATCCTCGATCTCTCTTTTGAATCTAAGCCAATCGTTCGAAAACCAAAAATCTATAAAATGGCCTATCATTATAATTATTCCTCCTCCCGAAATCAATACTTTTGAGAAGAAAGTTAATATTCGATATTTTGCTTAGACATTCAACAAGGTTATGCTTGCATGAATACTGAAAATTTGAGGGAAAGAATACTGAAACAAAAAAATGGAGAAGGACAATCAAGATAATTCAAAGGAGTGGACGCATATTCGGTGAGATATTTTCAATTATTTGTTTAGTTCATTTGTGTTCATTTACCTCATTCTTTGTTGTTTGATTTAGATTATTTGTTAGATTAGGGTTGATCATTTTAATCTGTACAACTATAGCATTAATTTCCAGAAAAACTATGTTACATTTGGTGAACCCAACATGAACACGCTTGAAATTCGTGCAACATCTTTTCGTCTTTTCATTTTTTTATTTTGCAGGTTATCATACGATGCATCGCATCCACTCAAATAAATGGCACATCTGTATTCACAAGCTACATCTGCTACATCCGCGACATCCTAAACCACATCTGACTGTCAAGATTTTGCACCATGTCCGACTGTCAAATGCGAACTACATTCACCTATCGACATCGCGCCGCATCTGCTTGGTAATAGATTTTTCACTTTTTTATTAACTTTCGTACATTCACGTTTTCATCTTTCATTTTTTTTGTGTTATTTCCTTTTTTCGCTAATCTTTGTTTGTAGCTGTGTTAAGGAGGAATAACTTAGTTTTTGTAGAACGAAGCATAGAAGACCAAATAAAAAACCGAAAACATATTTTTCTAAAGGATGAAAGTCGAAGACACAAGGGAACTACTGATCAGTTTGCATGCAGGACCTAATGACTTTGTTAATTTTATTTGGAAAGCTTTCTTTTTGGTAATTTAGAAAAATTTTGTTTGGACTTAAATATTAACCAGTGTCTTTCGTGTCTGCAATTGTTTAGCTTAGAATCCGATTTGGTATATCGAAGTATCCTCTCCCCTTGCACATTTGTACGATCTTGGGTGTAAGAGAAATGGTTACTGAATCTAGAAAATTTGGGCCTATGTTGGTGGTTAAGAGTAACCAACATGACTCAAAACCAATGACGTGCTTATCACTAGCGACTCCCAACCAGTATAGAAATTTTAATACTTGAGGAAAACTCATTATTACTGGAGCTCCTGCAGACAATCATTCGATTCCCCAGTACCCTTGTGGTGCATTAAAACCTATAGGGCCTAACCTCTGCAGACTGGGATGATATTGCCTCTTGTGTGGCCTTCATGAATGAGTGCCCGAACTAAAAATCCAATTGTTGTAGTTTGCCATAATCCTATCTATTTGTTGATGTAGCAGGTTGGACCTATGAAGCTTTCTTACATTATTACAGTTCATGTGTGGAGATGAGATGTATTCCATGGGAGTTTCATGGGTATAGTATCTTGGTTGCCTTGTATAAGTGAGTGTCATGTAGGGGAGCTAGTGGGGTCAAGCTACTAGTCATCCGCCTTGAATATGCGTAGCTGGATTTATCCAAGTAAGAACTCAATAAATATTGTCCAAAAAACCTAGGTTGTAAATGTTCTCTGGTTTTAACAGATCTATCACTACAAATTGAAAACACATTGAATTTTGTGCTTTTTTTTGTTGTATTCATCAAAAAAATTGATCAACAAACGAAGTCAGTGAAAACAATCTTCAGAAAAATGCAACTTTCAAAGTGAGTCACAACTGTCATTTTTAACACCGCAACTATCTTAGTCAGTCACAATTGTTAAGTTAAACACTGCATGTGTCTATCAACAAATTCCACTTTTACACAGTTTAGATATTACGAGCTGCAACTATCAATTTTTGAGTTGCATGTGTATATGCAAGCTGCATCTTTCAAATGAAAAGCCGCAAGTGTCTATCAACAAGTTTAGGTTCAAAGAGTCTGTATTCTGAGTCACATATGATCAACTAAGTCGCATCTATCATACAGTAAATCGCATCTGTTGGAAATTCACAACTGCCTGTCAACATTCAAAACTGAGTTTAGTCAAATCACCACATGCGCATGGTAAACTACACTGTCAAACAAATCAACACATCTGATAGGTGAAACACATTTGACTGTCAACAAAAAACTTCAAAAAATGCAAATTGAGTCTAAAACATTACTGTCTTTTTTCACTTTTGTTTCTAAGAGTCTACATGTTTTTGGTGATTCTTAGCTAGTAGTCTGATAGGTAAATTGATGATTATGAGACTAAGGATGAGAAACTTTCCCCCTACAAGTGCATGGCCGATAGTTTCAGGAAATACTTTGATGACATTACCTTACAACAAATACCACGTATTTAGAACAGGACTGCAGATGTTATGGAAACCGTGGGTTCCTTATTAGCCAAATGTAACATAGATTTTCTGGGATTAATGCTATTAGCTGCACAGATTAAAATGATCAACTCTAATCTAACAAATAATCTAAATCAACTACAAACTGAAAACACATTGAATGATGTGCTTATTTTTGTTGTATTCATCAAAAAACTTGATCAACAAACAGAGTCAGTCGAAACAATCTTCAGAAAAATGCAACTATCATTTTTAACACCACATCTATCTTAGCGAGTCACAATTGTTAAGTTAAACACCGCATGTATCTATCAAAAAATTCCACTTTTACACAATTTAGATATTACGAGCCACAACGATCAATATTTGAGTCGCATGTGTATATGCAAGCCGCATCTGTCAAATGAAAAGCCGCAAGTGTCTGTCAACAAGTTTAGGTTTACATAGTCTATATTCTGAGTCACATATGATCAACTGAGTTGCATCTGTCTGAAAGTCGCAACTGCCAATCAACATTTGAAACTAGGTTTAGTCAAATCATTGGATGCACATGATAAATCGTGTCTATTAAACAAATCAACGTATCTGATAGGTGAGCCACATTTGACTATCAATAGAAAACTTTGAAAACAACAAACTAAGTCTAAAACATTACTATATTTTTTTGCTTTTGTTTCTAAAAGATCAACCTTGGATAGAAACTAGAAAAAAATTTCTCAAAAAACTTGCATTATTAGGTTTCATATACATCCTAGTCATAGTCATCCTAAGTCTCATGCATTTAGATACTTCCTAGGAAAGTGCATATCATAGAATAGAATAACTTTCCTCGTCATTGGATAAGTTCATGTTCTAATTTGTCCTCATCATTGAACCTAGTCAGTTTGGTCCTATTAGTGAATCTTTTCAGATCAATAGTCTAGCTTGGGAAATTCACTTTGTCAACTGTCTTTGTCCTACAATTAGGTTCCTTGGTCAAACTCAAATCATCGCATGCATTTATTCCATAGGTGGTATGTTATACCCATCTTAGAATAATTTACCATCATAGTCTACTTGAGATTTTGCATATTATTCATCCTACCGTACGTCATCTAGGTATACACCATTTTCAAAATCTTTAGCTACATCCTTCATTGTCAGAAAATCCAAAAAACACAGAAATATGTCATATCAGTTTTTAGATGTAGTCTGCATTACCCCATTTTGAGAAAATTTTCATGGTTGAAACGAGGTCTAAAAAGAAACAAAAAGCAATGTCAGACCCTAACGAATTTGTCAATCCTTTCAAAAATCCACCATCGGGGAAATAGATACCACACAAACCTTTGCTTGAAAAATACGTCACTAGAGACACACATGGACAAATTTATGTTGAAGACATAGACGCTGCTGTACAAGATCCTAAGTATGCATCCTTTATGGATGATTTTTTAGCAAATGATCCCTAATGATATCTAGCTAAGTTGCTAGTAGAAGGTGCCACACTACCACCAGGATTTGATATTCATACTTTGAAAACACCATCTACTCAACCAACACAAACTATGACATCAAGTGTGTCTATTCCCCAAATTACCACAGTGATATCAGCTGGTATACCTACTCAAACATCGGCAATTGTAAGCACAATCCCTTTCAATGTAGCACAAGGTTTACAATTTACTGTGGGAGCAACTTTATCAAACCCCTTTGGCACCAACACTACTGGTAAGAGATCCAAAGTTTGCATGAATATTCCTATACCAAATCAGAACATTCAGATAGGAAATATTGCCAATCCAAATTAGAACATTCAGATAGGAAATATTCCCAATCCAAATCAGAACATTCAGACAGGGAAGATTCCTATACCAAATCAGAACATTCAGATAGGAAATATCCCCAATCCGAATCAGAACATTCTAACGGGATATATTCCCTCACCAAATCACAACCCGTCATAGAACATGGCATTTCAGAACACCTACATTGATCCAAATAACACAAACAACATGTCCTTGACACAAGTAGATTTTCTTAAAAACCAAATGCAAATGCTTCAACAACAGATGGCCAACATGTCTATGTCTTGCAAATGAACTATCTCAACACAAGATCTATTTCCATGTCCTTTCGACAAAGCACTTTACATGACACCGTTCCCCCATGGCTAAATTATACCAAATTTACCTAAGTATAATGGGAGGAAGAATCCTTTAGAACACATTAGAGAATACTCAACGACATGCATGGATATATCATATGACCCCACATACTTGATGAGACTATTTCCATGAACCCTTATCAGGATAGGACTAGAATGGTTCTCCAAATTAACATATGGCATATGAACCTAGGGCGAATTAGCTAAGAAGTTTGTCGAACACTTTTTCTTTAACATAAAAAATGAAGTAACTGATGGGAATTTCATTTTTTAAGTGATACAGGCTTGGTTTTTAGGGTTTCAAAGTTACCCATGGTAACTTTGATTATCGACTTTTGTAAACCCTCTTGTTATGTTTTAGCAGTGACTTATTACGGGGGGCAACCGGTCACTTAAGTGAGGTTTTATCCCGCTTGGGTCATGCTTTATCGACCCATTTTCACCTAGTCTATTGGTCTTGGTGCCAACACGGCTTATGTTTTGTACCGCCAAGAGTTTCAATGTGAGTCCCACTTGGATGTTTTATCTGAAGTCTGATGAACCATCCAATTGACGGTTAATGATCTGGGCCATTTCTCATCGACCTCGCAAGTTTTTCTGCTAGCATCACCAAAGTGCTGCGAGGTTCGTGAGATGTCGCCACCTGGCATGACCGGATGTGTGGGTTTTCTTCCTGAGGTTTTGGTCGTGACGTGTGGCCATCTTTTCACTAGCGATGGTCATTAATAACTAGGTTAATTATTGTTTCTTGTACACCTCGCACAAGTGGAGTAAATATTCTAAAGGGTGTTGTGAGGTCTATGAGGGCATGACATGTGGCTTTTCTTCTTCTGCCAGTAGGGCTATATGGGTCCCACTGTGTGGTTTGGATCTGTTGTTTTGAGGGTTTTGATTGGATGTGTTTTCCCAGGCATCAAGGTGGATTGTCAGTATCCATTGGCTTGATCTCAACCCTCCGTTTTGTCAAGGGTGTTCCGAATCGACGGTTCAATTTGAATAAAGGGGTGTGTGACTTGTCTGCGGCATATACTGCCTAGTTGTTGCTCGCACGAGTTTTCCTTCTCTAGAGGATGTCCACCTGATTTCCTCCGGTGTGCGAACAATGCCATCTTATTGAGAGTATTCATGGTTATCTTGGTCACTAATTATTCAAGTGCTTGAACTGCTTCCAAGCAATTCTACGCTGCATGCTGGGCCATTTTATAAATGTTGACTAAATTGTGTGCAATTAGCATTGCATCTTCTTGTGTCTATGTGCAGGAAGGTTTCTTCTCTTGTGTGTTATAGAGCTCTATTTATTTTATGGATAAACCAATTAAATGCAGGAGTGCGAGGCTAGAATCCTGAAGGTTGCCAGTTAAGATGGAGCCTGTTACACCCATGGTGCCTAGGGGTACCATAAGAAATATTGGAAAGAAGCCAGTGCACTGTTCATCCCTAGTGATCATTTCGGATTCTAATGAATCTAACACCGACTCAGACTATTGGTGTTACTTGGCCACTTTAACTGAACTCATGGGAGCAAATGAGGAGATCCTGGCAGTTGAACCTATAACTACATTGGCTGTTAGGGGTTGCACTGGCAAGGCCGGTAGAGGAGAGGTGATTTTGTCGCTGTCTCAGGCACGGAATCGAAGCGATCACCTATACCGGGGCCATGTGTTCTCTTGATGGTGACTCATAGTGGGTTGGTTGGACGTGTTTGCTCTTGCTTTTTCCTCTCATGGACGTGGACGTGCGCATGCTTTGCAAAAAAATTTGTTCACCAACTGGTTACTATGTAACCATTTCTTTTTTTATTCCTTCGATCATACACGATGTTATCGAATGATAGGGAATGTGAATGTGAATTTCACTTGGAGTTGAAATTCAATTTTGTATTGACAATGTAGCCTAATGCTTGTTGCTCTCTTGGTATATAAAGGAGATTTCACGGCTCATTGTGGGGTCAAAATTTTTGGGTCAAGGGCTTTGGGGTCTATACAGATAGTTTTAAGGTAGAAGTGTTATGAACGTTTTACTCAGGAAATCATCCTAAGTAGGGATTTGTATACAGTTAGTATGCTATGCTCTTTTTAATTACTGATATCGAAATGAATCTACAAAATTAAGATGGTTTACTCTCCTATGTGTGTGCCATGGATTATGAATGGAGTTATCAAGGGTTTCTCTTTTCAGTTTCAACAATAAATTGAAAGTGTAGCTAGTTTTCTTGCTTTAACTTAAGGAGTTAATCAAAATGCTTGAAGATTCAATTACATGTTCATGGTTGTATATGCTCAGGATTCATGAAGAAGTAATGTTTTAATATATTGAAGTATCTCATGATAGTAATGTTATATGAAGATAAGTTCACGGTATCAGAATTATACTCTGTATGACTCTGTTGCCCTGTGGATGAGGCACTGAACAATGTTTGTAGCCTTCTCTTTGGTATAAGACCATAGGCTCTAAGCATGGTAATCCAAATACTGAACATAAACACATATTAAAACTTTGTCTTCCTTCGGGAAGTATTTCCTTATTGTTAGTGGATCAATTTCGTTACTCTTTGGTGCTAGTAATCATTCTCTGGGCTGCCAATACCAGGAATGGTGATTATCCCCTTGAGTGTGTAGGGATTGTGATCTATATGCAGAAGGTGTTCTAATCAATTATACAACATTCTTTTGAACACATGAAGGTTTACCCACCTTTGTCCTATAGAGCCAAAAGTGTAGGAGAGAATCAGTTTCTAACTGACTCTCATTAGTTGGCCACTAACTGTTGGAGTCATCCTTGATAGGGGTTGGCTACCTCTTAGAGAACTACAATTGCTATGTGGGAAAAAACACCAACAAAATGGTGAGTTTTCTGGGGACAAACTCAGTAGTTTTGGTTGTAGACAGTGCTGATATAGAGTGATATTAAATGATATGTTGTTTTGAATTTATACAGTGAATGTTTTCAAACTAAGCAGAAGGAGGTAGTTCATAATTATCCTGATAATCTTATGCTCAATGGTTCCTTATAAGCAAAGGATTTAGGAGTTCTAGAGTTATTCATTAAAAGGATGATGTTATTGGGGAGAACTTCTAAGAAATTTAATGGCAAGTCTACTAGGGACAAACTCAGTAGTTTGGGTTGCAGACGGTGCTGATATAGAGTGATATTAAATGATATGTTGTTCTAAATTTATACAGTGAATGGTTTCAAACTAAGCGGAAGGAGGTAGTTCATAATGATCCTGATAATCTTATGCTCTATGGTTCCTTATAAGCAAAGCATTCAGGAGTTCTAGAGTTATTCATTAAAGGATGATTTTATTGGGGAGAACTTCTGAGATATTTAAGAAAATAAGTGAGAGGTCAGAGATGCTTATCTAGAATCCGTTGTCAAAATAAAGTTACATGCTAGACCTCCACTATAATAGATTATGATTGTGAAGGATATTACTGATGGTATGGTGTGACTCTGTAATGGGTAGAAACCCATAATCTGACAAAACCTAGAAAACAGGTTGTCAAAGGATTTGAAATATTATCCTCTGAAAGGAGGTGGTGACTCTGTCTGAAGAACCAGTGAATAAATGAAGAAATAGTTCCAGATTTGTGCTATTTATTGTTCGGAAAGAAGGTTGATACATGATGCACACAAATACTAGGCATTTCATCAAAACTAAAATAGTTCACTATTTCTAATGATAATGGGTGTTTGTGATTAAGGATAAAATGGTTCCAAATTTATGTGTCAAGCATATACAAGGGAAAAATGATTGGTTTTACCATACTTCTAGTAATACAATATGTAGAAGGATTTATGAAACACATTAGTATTGCATAAAATCTTGGAAATCAAGGAATACTTTTGTCATTCATTAACAAATCCCTAGTTGAGTTAACAAGTGATGTGGCTAATACTTATATGCTATTGAGTAGTCTCCCGTGTGTAAGGTCAAATATAAATATGCCAGAAGAACAAGTTGTATTAAGCCCTTTGGGGAATTTTGTAACTCAAAGGTATATGCCTTTTATGTTTAGGGGTATCAGTAATTACCCTAATTCAATTCCTAGGAAAATTAGGAAGTATTTACCTCAATATACAGGGCAAGTTGCAGAATCGGATTGAAAGCATTTACAACATTTTGTAGATGTAATGGGTGATTATGAAATCAATCATGAGGATTTTTTCATGAAGCTATTTGTGCAATCCTTAAAAGGTGATGCTAGGGATTGGTTTTTCTATCTGCCTATTTTTTCTATTAACTCATGGAATCAGTTGTTGATTGCTTTTATGGAACAATTCGGTGAAAGAGTCAATCCCAACACATTGTGAAAAGGATTTATGGGAATTCACATACAAGAGGAGGAATTAGTCCCACATTTTAATCTCAGGTTTTCAAAAGCTTTAAGGGAGATCCCTAAAGAAATAAGACCAAATAAGGCTAAAAGCTTAGTTGTGTATCTAGGTGCTTTCAACAAGAGGATGTGTTTTTTATTAAGGGATAAAGAACCGACTACTCTGCCTCAAGCATACCAGCTAGCTATGGAAATTGAAAATAATATGAAATATTCAATAATGAAGAGGTATATGGCTACAAGTATTGATTACCCTAGCCTAACCAATGCTAATAGAATGTCAGAGCCGGCTATTCAAAAAATTGATGATAAAATTATTGCTAGAACTGTTATAAGTCCAGTAATTCAGTTTGATGATAATGAGATCCAAGTTGAAACCCAATCCAATTTATGTGAAGAGGATCAAGTTTCTTGTGTATCAGAACTGTATGATATGAGAAGGCAAGAAAAGGAATCATCATATGAGGTTTATTTGAGATTTTTGGGAATCTTAATACAAATTCCTATAGATCAAAGGCCTAATGATTATGAGTGAATTGATTTGTTTTGTGAACTATATGAATTAGGATTGAGTTCCTTACCAGAGGAATTGAAACCTGCTAGTTTGGCTCAAGTGATTCAATGGATAGAGATTGAAGAGTTGGCCAGGAATGCATCTACACAAAAAAAGGTGGTGCTCATTCATTACAGGGTTTTTGCATAGGTAATGATGAAATTGAGAGATAAAATGATGTAGGATTGTATGAGACACCTATTGTGTTTCCTAATCCTAAGGCTGATTCACATACCACTGAGATTCTTTTGCAGGCTAGTGATTATGATTTTAAGGGTAATGATAGTAGTACTGAGAATGCAACATAAATGTTATTTTTACCAAAGTTGTGTGTGAATGAAGAGCCCCATGTTTGTTCCCAAGTGAAGAAACAATTGTCAGATGGTGTATATCTGGAATGTACCTCAGATATATTAGCATTTTAATAGGGAAGCTATATAAATGTTGAACAATCTAAGGATATTGATATCTGTGATCAAAAGAATACAATTGGAGGTAGCCAGTATTGTGATGAATACATGGGCCCTATGGTCTTTCCTGACCATCTATGTGAAGTGGAGATGGAGGTGTTACTACCCTCTAGCATTGATGTAGTCAGTAAGGGGTTTTTAGATTGTTCTAAATTATTCACTTATAAATCAACATATTCGACAGATAGTGTTGAGTACAATGAAGCCAGTATGTATTGCTCTATCTTTTCTGATCAAAGTGAAGTTGATGCTTTTAAACCTATGTGTGAGGGTTTTTATATTGAGATGAATTAAGAGATACAAGAAAGGATGTGTATGGAGTGGAAAGAGATGAATGTGCAAATTGATGATACTAGAATGAATGAGGTTATAGACCAAGTAAGTTATGAAAGTTTCCATTTTCTGGTACAATTAAGCCAGCATCCTATGAAATATGACCAAGAGTGAGATGAGATGAAGTATTATCATGATTATGTGTTGCTCTTAAAATGGTGGGGCAAAGCATCGGTTAGACCAGTACAGGGGCAGACTGTGGATAGCCACCATAGCAGTCGCAAAGGTATTGGTCATCCCATGCACTTCGAAACATCAAATGGTAAATGTTGCAAACTATTTTTCTGTCAGGAAATGGAAAGTTTTGTTTTTGATAGAGGTAGACCTTAATTTCTCTTGTTTGGTAGCCTAGGGCTACCATGTTTGTGTACATGGGTCCAGTTAATAGAACAAGGTAATATATCTGTTAGAGGGCTTGTGCAATTCGATAATCTGGTTTGCGAAACCAGAGGTTTTGGATTCTTGCTATACCCATAGGGGGCATACATCGCCAGTCGGAGCCACTGATGGGAATTTCATTTTTTAAGTGATACAGGCTTGGGTTTCAAAGTTACCCATGGTAACTTTGATTATAGACTTTTGTAAACCCTCTTGTTATGTTTCAACAGTGACTTATTATGGGGGGCAACTGGTCACTTAAGTGAGGTTTTATCTTGTTCGGGTTATGCTTTACCGGCCCCTTTTCACCTAGTCCACTGATATTGGTGCCAAGATGACTTATGTTTTGTACCGCCATGAGTTTCAATGTGGGTCCCACTTGGATGTTTTATCTGAAGTCTAATGAATTGTCTGATCGACGGTTAATGATCTAGGCCATTTCTCGCCGACCTCGCAGGTTTTTTTGGTGGTGTCACTAAAGTGGTACGAGGTTTGTGAGATGTCGTCACCTGGCATGAATGGATGTGTAGGTTTTCTTCCCGAGGTGTTGGTCGTGACGTGTGGCCATCTTTTCACTAGCGATGGTCATTAATAATAGGGTTAATTATGGTTTATTGAACACCTCGCACGAGCGGAGTAAATATTCTGAAGGGTGTTGTGAGGTCTATGAGAGCATGCCATGTGGCTTTTCTTTTTTTTCCAGTAGGGCTATATGGGTCCCACTATGTCGTTCGGATCTGTTGTTTTGAGGGTTTTGATTGGATGTGTTTTCCCAAGCGTCAAGCTGGATTGTCAGTATCCATTAGCTTGATCTAAACCCTCCATTTTGTCAAGTGTGTTCCAAATTGATGGTTCAATTTGAATAAGGAGGTGTGTGACTTGTCTATATGGCATATACTATCTGGTTGTTACTCACATGGGTTTTCCTTCTGAAAGGATCTCCACTTGATTTCCTCTAGCGTGCAAATAGTGCCATCCTACTAAGAGTATTCATGGTTATCTTGGTCACTAATTGTTCAAGTGCTTGAACTGCTTTCAAGCAATTGCACCCTGCATGCTGGGCCATTCTATAAATGTTGACTAAGTTGTGTGCAATTAGCATTGCATCTTCTTGTGTCTATGTGTAGGAAGGTTTCTTCTCCTATGTGTTGCAGAGCTCTATTTCTTTTATGGATAAACCAATTAAATGCAAGAGTAAGAGGTTGGGATATCAAAGGTTCCTAGTCATGATGGAGCCTGTTACACCCATGGTGCCTAGGGGTACCACAATAAATATTGGAAAGAAGCCAGTGCACTGTTCATCCCCGATGATCATTTCAGATTCTGATGAATTTGACACTGACTCGGACTACCGGTGTTACTTGCCCACTTTAACTGAACTCATGGGAGTAAATGAGGAGATCCTAGCAGTTGAACCTATAATATTGGCACCAGGTCTGGTTGTTATAGGTTGTGTTGGCAAGGCTGGTAGAGGAGAGGTGATTTTGTCGTTGTCTCAAGTGCGGACTCGAAGTGTTCACCTGTATCGAGGCCATGTTTTCTCTTGATGGTGACTCGTAGTGGGTTGGTTGGACATGTTTTCTCTTGTTTTTTCCTCTCATGGACATGGACATGCGCATGCTTTACATGAAATTTTGTTCTCCAACTAGTTACTGTGTAACCATTTCTTTTTTTATTCCTTCAATCATACATGATGTTATCGAATGATAAGGAATGTGAATGTGAATTTCACTTGGAGTTGAAATTCAATTTTGTATTGACAATGTAGCCTAATGCTTGTTTCTCTCCTGGTATATAAAGGAGATTTCATGACTCATTGTGGAGTCAGAATTTTTGGATCTAGGGCTTTGGGGTTTGTACATATAGTTTTAAGGTAGAAGTGTTATGAACATTTTGTTCAGGAAATCATCCCGAGTAGGGATTTGTATATAGTTAGTATGCTATGCTCTTTTTAATTATTGATATCGAAACAAATCTACAAAATTAAGATGGTTTACTCTCCTGTGTGTATGCCATGGATTATGAATGGAGTTATCAAGTGTTTCTCTTTTCAGTTTCAACAATAAATTGAAAGTGTAGCTAGTTTTCTTGCTTTAACTTAAGGAGTTAATCAAATGCTTGAAGAGTCAATTACATGTTCATGGTTGTATATGCTCAGGATTCATGAAGAAGTACTATTTTAATATATTGAAGTATCTCATGATAGTAAGGCTATATGAAGAGAAGTTCACGATATCAGAATTATACTCTGTATGACTCCATTGCCTTGTTGATGAGGCACTGAACAATGTTTGTAGCCTTATCTTTGGTATAAGTATGTAGGCTCTAAGTATGGTAATCCAAATACTAAACATAAACACATATTAAAACTTTGTCTTCCTTCGGGAAGTATTTCCTTATTGTTAGTGGATCAATTTCGTTGCTCTTTGGTGCCATTAATCATTCTCTAGTCTACCAATACCAGGAATGGTGATTATCCCCTTGAGTGTGTAGGGATTGTGATATGTATGGAGAAGGTGTTCTGATCAGTTATATGACATTCTTTTCAACACATGAAGGTTTACCCACCTTGGTCCTACAAAGCCAAAAGTGTAGGAGAGAACCAGTTTCTAACTGACTCTCATTAGTTGGCCACTAACTATTGTAGTCATCCTTGATAGGGGTTGGCTACCTCTTAGAGAACTGCACTTGCTATGTGGGAAAAAACACCAATAGAATGGCGAGTCTGCTGGGGACAAACTCAGTAGTTTTGGTTGTAGACGGTGCTGATATAGAGTGATATTTAATGATATGTTGTTCTGAATTTATACAATGAATGGTTTCAAACTAAGCGGAAGGAGGTAGTTAATAATGATCCTAATAATCTTATGCTCTATGGTTCCTTATAAGCAAAGCATTTAGGAGTTCTAGAGTTATTTATTAAAGGATAATTTTATTGGGGAGAACTTCTGAGATATTTAAGAAAATAAGTGAGAGGTTAGAGATGCTTATCTAGAATTTGTTGTCAAAATAAAGTTACATGCTAGACCTCCACTGTAATAGATTATGATTGTGAAGGATATTACTGATGGTATGGTGCGACTTTGTAATGGGTAGTGAACCCATAATCTGACAAAACGTAGAAAATAGGCTGTCAAAGGCTTTGAAATATTGTCCTCTGAAAGGAGGTGGCGACTCTGTCTGAAGAACTAGTGAATAAATGAAGAAATAGTTCCAAATCTGTGCTATTTACAGTCTGGAAAGAACATTGATACGTGATGCACACAAATACCAGGTATTTCATCAAAACTAAAACAGTTCACTATTTCTAATGATAATGGGTGTTTGTGATTAAGGATAGAATGGTTCCAAATTTATATGTCAAGCATATATAGGGGAACAATAATTGGTTTTACCATACTTCTAGTAATACAATATGTAAAAGGATCTATGAAACACATTTGTATTGTATAAAATCTTGGAAAGCAAGGAGTACTTTTGTTAGTCATTAACAAATCCGTGGTTGAGTTAACAAGTGATGTGGCTAATAATTATATGCTATTGAGTAGTCTCCCGTGTGTAGGGTCAAATATAAATATGCTAGAAGAACAAGTTGTATTAAGTCCTTTGGGAAATTTTGTAACTCAAAGGTATATGCCTTTTATGTTTAGTGGTATCAGTAATTACCCTAATTCAATTCCTGAGAAAATTAGGAAGTATTTACCTCAATATACATGGCAAGTTGCAGAATCGGCTTCAAAGAATTTACAACATTTTGTAGATGTAATGGGTGATTATAAAATCAATCATGAGGATGTTGTCATGAAGCTATTTGTGCAATCCTTAAAGGGTGATGCTAGGGATTGGTTTTCCTATCTGCCTGCTTTTTCTGTTAACTCATGGAATCAGTTGGTGCTTGCTTTTATGGAACAATTCGGTGAAAGATTCAATCCTAACACATTGCAAAAAGGATTTATGGGAATTCACATACAAGAGGAGGAATTATTCCCACATTTTATTCTCAGGTTTTCAAGAGCTTTAAGGGAGATCCCTAAAGAAATAAGACCAAATGAGGCTAAAAGCTTAGTTGTGTATCTAGGTGCTTTCAACAAGAGGATGAGTTTTTTATTAAGGGATAAAGAACTGACTACTCAGCCTCAAGCATACTAGCTAGCTATGGAAATTGAAAATAATATGATATATTCAATGGTGAAGAGGTATCTGGCTGCAAGTATTGATTACCCTAGCCTAACCAATGCTAATAGAATGTCAGAGCAGGCTATTCAAAAAATTGATGATAAAATTATTACTAGAACTATTATAAGTCCAATAATGTAGTTTGATGATAATGAGATCCAAGTTGAAACCCAGTCCAATTTATGTGAAGAGGATCAAGTTTCTTGTGTATCAGAATTGTATGATATGAGAAGGCAAGAAAAGGAATCATCATATGAGGTTATTTTGAGATTTTTGGGAATCTTAATACAAATTCCAATAGATCAAAGGCCTAATGATTATGAGTGCATTGATTTGTTTTGTGAACTATATGAATCAGGACTGAGTTCCTTACTAGAGGAATTGAAACCTACTAATTTGGCTCAAGTGATTCAATGGATAGAGATTGAAGAGTCGGCCAGGAATGCATCTATACAAAATAAAGGTGGTCCTCATTCATTATAGGATGTTTGCATAGGTAATTAAAAAATTGAGAGGAAAAATGATGTAGGATTGTATGAGACACCTATTTTTTTCCTAATCCTAAGGTTGATTCACATACCGCTGAGATTCTTTTGTAGGCTAGTGATTATGATTTTAAGGGTAATGATTGCAGTATTGAGAATGCAATAGAAATGTTATTTTTACTAGAGGTGTGTGTGAATGAAGAGCCCCATGTTTGTTACCAAGTGAAGAAACAATTGTCAGATGATGTTTATCTAGAATGTACCTCAGATATATTAGCATTGGAATAGGGAAGTTGTATAAATGTTGAACAATCTAAGGATATTGATATATGTGATCAGAAGAATACAATTGGAGGTAGCCAGTATTGTGATGAATACATGGGCCCTATGGTCTTTCCTGACCATCTATGTGAAGTGGAGATGGAGGTGTTACTTCCCTCTAGCATTGATGTAGTCAGTAAGGGGTTTTTAGATTGTGCTGAATTATTCACTTATAAATCAACATATTCAGTAGATAGTGCTGAGTACAATGAAGCCAGTATGTATTGCTCTATCTTTTCTGATCAAAGTGAAGTTGATGCTTTTAAATCTATCTATGAGGGTTTTTATATTGAGATGAATGAAGAGATACAAGAAAGGATGTGTATGGAGTGGTCAGAGATGAATGTGAAAATTGATGATACTAGAATGAATGAGGTTATAGACCAAGTAAGTTATGAAAGTTTCCATTTTCTGGTACAATTAAGCCAGCATCCTATGAAATATGACCAGGAGTAGGATGAGATGAAGTATTATCATGATCATGTGTTGCTCTTAAAATGGTGGGGCAAAGCATCAGTTAGAGCAGTATAGGGGCAGAGTGTGGATAGCCACCATAGCAGTCACAAAGGTATTGGTCATCCCATGCACTTTGAAACATCAAATGGTGAATGTTGCAAGCTATTTTTCTATCAGGAAATGAAAATTTTTGTTTTTAAAAGAGGTAGACCTTAATTTCTCTTGTTTGGTAGCCTAGGGCTACCATGTTTGTGTACACAGGTCCAATTAACAGAACAAGGCAATATATCTGTTAGAGGGCTTGTGCAATTCAATAATCTGGTCTGTGAAACTAGAGGTTTTGGATTCTTTCTATGCCCACAGGCGGCATACATCCCCAATCGGAGCCACTAATGGGAATTTCATTTTAAATTGATACAGGCTTTGGTTTTAGGTATGCAAACTTACCCATGGTAACTTTAATTATCGACTTTTGTAAACCCTCTTGTTATGTTTCAGTAGTGACTTATTACGAGGGGCAACCGGTCACTTAAGTGAGGTTTTATGCCGCTCGGGTCATGCTTTATTGACCCCTTTTCACCTAGTCCCTCAGTCTTGCTGCCAAGACTCCTTGTGTTCTGTACTGCCAAGAGTTTCAATGCGGGTCCCACTTGGATGTTTTATCTAAAGTCTGATGAACTGTCTGATCGACGGTTAATGATCTGGGCCATTTCTCGCCGACCTCGTGGTTTTTTCTGCTGGCATCACCAAAGTGGTACGAGGTTTGTGAGATTGCCACCTGGCATGAACGAATGTGTGGGTTTTCCTCCCGAGGTGTTGGTCGTGACATGTGGTCATCTTTTCACTAGCAATGGTCATTAATAACAGGGTTAATTATGGTTTCTCGCACACCTCGCACGAGCAGAGGAAATATTTTGAAGGGTGTTGTGAGGTCTACGAGGGGGTGACATGTGGATTTTCTTCTTCTGCTAATAGGGCTATATGGGTCCCACTATGTGGTTCGGATCTTCTATTTTGAGGGTTTTTATTGGATGTGTTTTCCTAGGTGTCAAGGTGGATTGTCAATATCCATTGGCTTGATCTCAACCCTCTGTTTTGTCAAGGGTGTTCTAAATCGGTCATTCAATTTGAATAAGGGGGTGTGTGACTTGTCTGCATGTTATATACTGCCTGGTTGTTGCTCGCATGGGTTTGCCTTCTCTAGAGGATCTCGACCTGATTTCCTCCAGCATGTGAATAGTGCCATCCTACTAAGAGTATTCATGGTTATCTTGGTCACTAATTGTTCAAGTGCTTGAACTGCTTTCAAGCAATTGTACCCTACATGTTGGGCCATTCTATAAATTATGACTAAGTTATGTGCAATTAGCATTGCATCTTCTTGTGTCTATGTGTAGGAAGGTTTCTTCTCCTGTGTGTTGTAGAGCTCTATTTCTTTTATGGTTAAACCAATTAAATGTAGGAGTGCAAGGCTGGGATCTTGAAGGTTGCCAGTCATGATCGAGCCTATTACACCCATGGCGCCTAGGGGTACCACAAGAAATATTTGAAAGAAGGCAGTGCACTGTTCATCCCCAGTGATCATTTTAGATTATGATGAATCTAACACCGACTCAGACTACCAGTGTTACTTGGCCACTTTAACTGAACTCATGGGAGTAAATGAGGAGATCCTAGAAGTTGAACCTATAACTACATTGGCACCAGGTTTGGTTGTTAGGGGTTGCGCTGGCAAGGCTGGTAGAGGAGAGGTGATTCCGTCATTGTCTCAAGTGTGGACTCGAAGTGGTTGCCTGTACCGGGGCTGTGTGTTCTCTTGATGGTGACTTGTAGTGGATTGGTTGGATGTGTTTTCTCTTTCTTTTTCCTCTTGTGGACATGGATGTGCACGTGCTTTGCATGAAATTTTGTTCTCCGACTGGTTACTGTGTAACCGTTTCTTTTTTTATTCCTTCAATCATACATGATGTTATCGAATGATAAGGAATGTGAATGTGAATTTCACTTGGAGTTGAAATTCAATTTTGTATTGACAATGTAGCCTAATGCTTGTTGCTCTCTTGGTATATAAAGGAGATTTCACGGCTCATTGTGGGGTTAGAATTTTTGGGTCTAGGGCTTTGGGTTTTGTACAGATAGTTTTAAGGTAGAAGTGTTATGAATGTTTTGTTCAGGAAATCATCCCGAGTAGGGATTTGTATACAGTTAGTATGCTATGCTCTTTTTAATTACTGATATCGAAACAAATCTACAAAATTAAGATGGTTTACTCTCTTGTGTGTGTGCCATGGATTATGAATGGAGTTATCAAAGGTTTCTCTTTTCATTTTCAACAATAAATTGAAGGTATAGATAGTTTTCTTGCTTTAACTTAAGGAGTTAATCAAATTCTTGAAGATTCAATTACATGTTCATGGTTGTATATGCTCAAGATTCATGAACAAGTACTATTTTAATATATTGAAGTATCTCATGATAGTAATGCTATATGAAGATAAGTTCATGGTATCAGAATTATACTTTGTATGACTTTGTTGCCCTATGGATGAGGCACTAGACATTGTTTGTAGCCTTCTTTTTGGTATGAGACCGTAGGCTCTAAGTATGGTAATCCAAATACTAAACATAAACACATATTAAAACTTTTTCTTCCTTCAGGAAGTATTTCATTATTGGTATTGGATCAATTTCATTGCTCTTTGGTGCTAGTAATCATTCTCTAGTCTGTGTATACCAGGAATGGTGATTATCCCCTTGAGTGTGTAGGGATTGTGATCTGTATGCAAAAGGTGTGCTGATTAGTTATATGGAATTATTTTGAACACATGAATGTTTACCCACCTTGGTCCTATAGAGCCAAAAGTGTAGGAGAGAATCAGTTTCTAATTGACTCTCGTTAGTTGGCCACTAACTGTTGCAGTCATCCTTGATAGGGGTTGGCTACCTCTTAGAGAACTACAATTGCTATGTGGGAAAAAACACTAATAGTAACAATAGCTACCTTGTGCTGCAAAACATAAGAAGACGGTGAAACTTTCACCACTTTCTTCCAAAGATGGAGAAGTCTAGCTAGTAGATGTCTTGTTGAAATACCAGAAAACAAAAAGGTCACGATATTTCTAGAAAATATCAATCAAAAACTGAGAGGTGACTTAAGGGTACATGGTTGTACATCATTCTTAGACTTGATATAAAAGGGCATCATCCTTGAAAAAGGCCTTATTGACAAAGGAGAAATTAAAGTACCAATCAGAAATCTGGTCGTTCAACATCAAAACTTTCCCAATGATAGAAATAAATTCTGGTCTAGAAACAAAAATGTTACAAATGATGGCATTGTTGATTCTAAAACCATACATACGGGACTAGTTATCATAGTTAGAGGTTAAAACCCTAATCAAGACATGATGAATAGTCTAGATCAAACAGCTAATTATGTCTAAAATTCATAGCAACAATGACCACAAAGGAGAATTCCTACACGTGAATTTACCCCTTTGGGGAAACCAATTGAAACAATTTTCAAAGAGTTGATTAAACATAATCTCATTAAAACTTTGGAACTAAGAGAGTATGATCTTGGATAGTTTAAACCTTCATGGTGGGATGATAACACCTATTGTGACTATCATCAAACAAAAGGACACAACCTACAACAATGTCGACAACTGAAGAGTATTATACAAGACTTTTTTGAAAATGGAACCATAGAGGTCAATGGGCAGAAAAATACCAAGAACAGTGATCATAAGGTCTTCATAGACCCATTACATGAACACACAAAAGGAAAGGCCTCCAGTTTGAGAACCAAGAATACTCCATTAGCCAATTATGCAAATACCAAGTATGACTATGGAAAAGGAAATATCATGAATCACCTCTGAGCTGCAAATGAAAACGTCCATACCATCACCATTAAGAAGTGTCCTGAATGTGTTGTAAACACATGTAGAACTAAGATAATTCTTCTAGTCCATTTTTCCGAGCCACCTACATTGTCTTCCATGTCTAAATACAATCTCCTTGATCAACTCAGCAAAACTAGCACACATATATCCATTTTGGAACTATTGACTTTATCACCTGAGCATCGAGCTGTTCCTATAGAATTAGATGTCAATCATTTCAAAGAAATGGTGGGATATTTAACCAACTCACATCATGCCACTTTTTCCCAACAAGATTACTCAACCGAAAAGACTGATCATAATGACCCATTACATCTTTAAGTCCTAGTCCATCAAACCAAAGTCAGATGAGTCTTGGTAGACGGATGAGAAGGTTTGAACCCATGTACCCTAAAATTGGTTAAGGCATTAGGATTCTCTAAAGAATGTGTAGAAACCTCTAAGAGTATAGTCATTAAGGCTTATGATGATGATGAAAGATCATCTAAAGGAGTTGTCACACTCCCTATCAGAATTGGCCCAGTAGTCATGAACACTAGCTTCCAAGTCTTGGATCTCACCCTTCTGTATAACCTATTGTTAGGTAGACCTTGGATACATGCAATGAAAGCTATACCTTCCACATATCACCAATGTCTTAAAATCCCATATAATGGCATTGAGATCACAATTGATGGTGATCCAGATCCTTTTCAATATTGTACAAGCCTAAGGGAAATTCCACAACGATAGGTACCAGTTAGCTAAGAAGCTTCATCATCCACTTTATCCCTATACATTGATCCATCAAATCTTACCAATTCCATTTCATTCAAACCACCATCATCCACTCCTAAGGTCGAGATCAAAGACAAGGGTTGTGGAGAATATTACATGAAGGTATCATACTGTGTTAGTCAGCTGATTCCACCTAAGGAATATGGTCTACCCATGCCGGATAGAAGACAATTTGTAGTCACATTTCATGTTCCCCCTATAATGACATTAACCAAATGGGGAGAGTTAAGTGAAGAAATTGTGGATCAAGGTGATATTACCTCCTTGTTGTACCAGGAAGACAATGAATACCCCTCACCATCTATTTAGATAGCTAAGGATCAATATGGAAAAGGCTTTAAGATAATGCAAAGCGAAGGCTATGACAGGAATAGTGGGTTAGGACTACATCAAAATGGAAGGACAAAACCAATCACTGTCTCACCACAACCAAAATACATAGGGCTAGGGTTTCAACCGCTTAGAATTGGTTTTCTTAGTACTTCGTCACCATTTCAAGAGGACGTAAGTGTTTATGCAGACATCAATATATCTCACGAACCACTTTCCCCAGTTTATGATGAATCTCCTAACTCAAGCAATTGTGAATGGGATTCCCTTTCCTCTACTACTACCATGAACATAGATAATCTATTTGGAGAATTCGACCTAATGATAAAACCCTTACCAAAACCATCTAGTCCCCATCATAGGAAGTCCTTTTCCAAAGAAGAATGGCATAAGCACTATTATTGGGAAACCCCTGATCATGCATCTTGGGCACTTGACAAACCATCTTCTGATGACTTAGCCCTTACAATAGTCCCACATGAAAGTTTACCTACCCATAGGAAAAGAATAAGGAGTTAGTCCAAAAATTCTATGACCATGTCAACCATTCTATATTCACCTTGTCAGCTTCCACCTTTGATAACTCCGATGATGACATGCCTCTCATATATCCTAAAATTATCGACTGGGATTAACAAGGTACACCCATCATAGACACATTCGAGAATGACGGAGCAATAGTTGAGTTCATGGGACTTTTAGAAGGCATACCAAGATAGGATCATAAACCTAGTTTTACCATAGACTTGGATGAAAAAGCATATTTTGGCGAGTTTATTTACACCTCTAGTCACAAAAATGAAAATAAAAAGAAAAGTGATGAAAATGAGAAAAATGACAAGTCCTAAGGTGAAAATCAAAAGGCGCCTTTGGATGAAGAAATAGTCAAAATAAAGGACGTATCCAAGGAGAAAAACCTCTCTGAGGCACCCAAGGATGGAGGTTTAAATATTCTCCCAGTTGAACAGGAAAAGTCACCAATTCTAGTAGAGGAGTCTATTGAAGTTAACATAAACATAGAAGAAAACCCTCAGAACATATACTTTTCAGCATCATTAACAGAGACAGAACAACCTGAGTTTCAAGACTTCTTTGCAAAGAGACAAATAAACTTTGCATGGTCATACATTGACATGCCTAGGCTGGATCTAGACCTAATATTGCACCATCTACCACTACAGCCAGACATTAAGCTAGTCAAATAGAAGTTAAGGAAAATGCATCCACAGATTGCTCTACTAGTCAAAGCAGAACTTAAGAAACTCCTGGATGTCAGGTTCATAAGGACCATAGACTATGTAGACTGGATTTCAAATCTTGTACCAGTGACTAAACCGACTGGGTGCATTTGCATTTGCATAGATTTTAGAGACATCAACAAGGCATGTCTTCAGGATGAATTCCCTTTGCTGAACATAGACATGATAGTATATCTTACAGTAGGATAGGAGATGTTATCCCTCATGGATGTTTTCTATAGATATAGCCAAATCAAAATCCCAGCTCAAGACCAACACAAGACAACTTTCATGTGTCCATGGGGCACATATTCTTGGAATTTTATGCCTTTTGGGCTTAAGAACACAGGAGCTACCTATCAATGGGAAATGACTATGATTTTCCATGACTTTGTACATACTCTCATGGAAGATTATGTAGATTAAATTATAGCTAAATCAAAAACAAGGGCATATCATTTGAAGGTTCTAGACAAGATATTCCAGAGGCTAGAGAATTACAACGTCAGGCTAAATCCAAAGAAATGTGTCTTTGGAGTAAAATCAGGGAAAATTCTTGGGTATATCATTTCTAGAAGAGGCATTGAAGTAGATCCAAAGAAGGTAAGAGCTATCATACAAATGACTCCTCTAGTCAGCATTGGTCAACTAAGAACACTATAGGGAAGATTATAGTCCGTTAGGCATTTCATAGTACAACTAGCAGACAAAATACACCTATTTCAACATCTACTCAAGAAAGGAGTACCATTTGTGTGGACACCTTAATGTCAGGAATCTTTCCAACAAATCAAGGATTATTTTCTCACTCCACCTATCTTAATGCCACCTACAAATGGAAAACCATTGATACTATACATTTCAGCAACTCAGTTGGCATTAGGAGCTCTTCTCGCACAAAACGATGATCAAGGTCATGAAAGAGCAGTTTATTACATCAGTCATACCTTGGTGGGATATGAATTAAATTACAGTAACATATAACATTCCTATCTTGTGGTAGTTTTTGGTACTCAAAAACTTTGGCACTATATGCTAAATCGCTAAACAATGTTGGTCCCAAACATTGATCTCCTCAAATATCTCCTAAGTAAAGCAACATTAATAGACCGATTGGCTAAATGGGTTATGATACTTAGCGAGTATGACATCCAATATGTGGAGAGGAAGGCTATAAAGGGATAGTTGATTGCAGATTAGTTAGCGGATGCACCCATGAAGGTAGGCCATCCTTTAGTGGCAGATTTTCCTAATGAATTTATCTTCACAATTGACACTAGAACCGAATGAAAATTATACTTTGACGGGTCACATACAAAATCATGGTTCAGGAGTAGGTATCTTGTTTGTTACAACTCAAGGTGATACCATTCCTAGATCATTTAGGATTTCTTTCCCTTGTACCAACAACATAGCTGAGTATGAAGCCTTAGTGACAGGATTATGAATGGAAGCCCAGTGGAAGATTAAGAGTCTACATGTTTTTGGCGATTCTCAGCTATTAGTCTGGAAAGTAAATGATGATTATGAGACTAAGGATGAGAAACTTTCCCCCTACAAGCGCATGGCCGATAGTTTCAAGCAGTACTTTGATGACATTACCTTTCAACAAATACCACGTATTTAGAACAGGGCTGCAGATGCTATGGCAATTGTGGGTTCCTTATTAGATATTCTGAGCAATATGCCTAAGTTTGAGTTTTTGGTTGAACAACTATTGGTCCTTGCCTATGATGTCCCCGATTCTATGATGGTGTGTACGATTTTTGGTCCTACTTACCCTTGGTACATAGACATATTTGACTATCTAAATGACCAAACCTTACCTCTAGACCTGTCAAATAACAAGCACAAAACCTTTATCTGTAAGTCAGCTAAATACACCATCATCGAAGATACCCTATATAGATGTACCTTAGATAATGCCCTAATGAGATGTCTCAATGCTGAAGAAGCACAAAAAACCTTATGAGCGGTGCACGAGGGTATATGTAGATCCCATTCGAGTGGTCCTACTTTAGCCCATAAGATTATGAGATTAGGTTATTATTGGCCTATAATGGAAAAAGACTCATATATCTTTGTAAAGAAATGTAGACAGTGTCAGATACACAAAGATTTGATTAGAGGACCAGCACAAGAGCTTTGTTTGATTACATCGCCATGGCCCTTTGCCTAATGGGGACTTGATCTCATAGGTAAGATACATCCTCCATCATCCAACGACCATAAATTCATCATAACCGCCACCAAATACTTCACCAAATGGATTGAAGCTATTCCCATGACCTACATCACTGGCATGCAAATATCCAAGTTTATCCTAAACTATATCATTTGTCAGTATGGTGTACCCCAATCCATTATCATAGATAATGGCCACCCATTCAAAAACCAAGAAGTATGCCATCTATGTGAAGAGTTCCATATCAAACATCATTTTTCCACCCCGTATTACCCACAAGGTAATAGCCAAGCTGAGGCATCTAATAAAACCATTATTATAATCCTAAAGAAGACTATCAACGATGCTAGTCATGACTGGCACCTACAACTTAATGCTGCCTTATGGGCTTACCGCACAAACATTCATACTCCCATTGGTGCCACTCCATACTCCCTATTATTCGGATCCGAAGCTATCTTACCTATTGAGGTTGAAATTCCTTCCCTGAGGGTATCCTTGAAAGGTCACATTGACAATGAAGAATACCGTGTATCTAGGTTACAAGAGCTAGAATTACTAGATGAAGAAAGACAGAAAGCACTAGACCATTTGCAAGCATATCAGCATCGTCTTCGTCGTGGCTATAATAGGAAAGTTCTAAATAGACACTTTGACATTGGTGACTTGGTTTTAATGGAGAATCCCAAGAATCAAGGTAAACAAGAAAAGCCAGGTAAGTTTGAACCTAACTAGTTGGGGCCCTATATAGTCACAAAAGCTTTTGGATCAAGAGTGTACAAACTCTCTACCCTTGAAGGAGAGCCCCTTTTGTAACCAATCAACAACCTTCATCTAAAGAGGTTCTATGCATAGCTTCTGAGAATATGTGTCTTAATCTAGAAAATACAAAAAAAATGAAAAAATAGAAAAATGGTTACCTTGATGAAAACCTAGCAAACAGGCATCTTTGTAACACCAAAAAAATTGGAAAATCAATAAATAGTAAAGAGAAATGATCCGTCCAATAGTGAAAACCACTTTGGTGGTGCTATGGATAAGTACCATGGTGAAAACCTAGCAAACAAGCACCATGTGTAGTCAAACTCGCTTTTTCGTCTACCATCATTCCAATAAGACTTTGTCACCATTCCTCATAATAAATGGTTGTCTTATCCATTGCTTGGAATGATTGACATCAAAGTCCATTCTGTCACATTCCCCACTCCATCTTGCAAGTCTTATTCCTTACTAGGGGAAAATCCTTGTTTTGTGCCATGAGGACCTTGTACATAGCATTACACCATCGAAAATGTCCTAAAAAATCCCAAAAACAATAGAAAACTTCAAAAACACAAAAAATTTGAAATATGTCAGAAAATCCCAAAAACAGAGTCAAGTCAGTCATGTTAAGTCAGTCATAGACATAGTCGAACTGCGTTGCCTCTACGACTGGGATGTAGGCAAGGCCATCAGTTGATGTGCCCCTGAGGCATTAGGTCTATTTGTCTAGGTTTGTCATGTCTCACACACATTAAAATCATCGCTTTGTACATTCAAAGTCATTGGTTGTGTCGAACTATCAGGTCTCTACGTGTACAACGTAGGCAAGGCTAATCAATCGATGAGCTCCTAAGACCACACTAGGTCAGTCCAATAGGGTTTATCACATTCACTATCACACACATTGCATATCATCAGCTTAAATACATATCTTTAGCTTAAATTCAAACTATAAGGTTTTTGTGTGTATTATGTAGGCAAGGCTAATCAATCGATGAGCCCCCAAGGCCACATTAGGTCAATCCTTCAGGGTGTCATCTCCAGTCATACACTATCCATACACACTTTTTATCAGTCAAGCAATCAAAACAAGTCATGCATCAACAAGGAAAACATCTGAAAAACTGTCATCAAGTCAAAATCAATCACATTGTTAGAGTGATCAACTTATGTCTTAGCAAGATATGTCTTTCTTGTCAACAAACATTGTCAAATTGGCATAGCCTCATGTAGCTTGTCACATCAACATCATCAAGCTCCAACTTCTTATATGACATGTTTCTTTCTAAAACCAGGCTTTGTCATGACATACAAATAGTCACCAAGTCAAAATCAGATTCAACATCTTATGTGGTATGTGTCATGCCTCACATTACGCTATGTCAAACATCAAACAATCAAACAATCCTACAAGATCAAGTTTTGGAGAATACTTTTATTTGGATTTATGACTTTATATCTTATTTTGTCTTATCTTTTTATTGATTTGTGAATTAAGTCTGGCTACTTGCTTTCTCAAGGATGTCTCAAGACTCTTTTTCTTTGGTTATTGTCTATCAATTGTCTTTTTAACTTTGGTTTTTGAGTCATGTTACTAGTTTCCTCAAGGATTTCCCATCCAAGATTTAGAGGAGCAATGACGTCTCATGACCCGTCTTTTATTTGTTTGTTGTTTGTGGTTTGTCTCGACAAAACGACTGGGGCAATCTTGTCCTTAGTATGAGTTAAGACACTCCTTGTCTACGACTATCTATTTTTTGCAGATGGATGACTTTGAACACTATGGTCTATCTCATATCATGGTGTGTACTATCCATTTGTGTCAGTCCCACCCAATGAAGATAAAATAAGAAATCTTAGCATATATGGCAAAATATCGAAGATCATATGTTTTTCAATCAACCTTCTTTGCTTCTTACTAACATTTTGAACTATCCACGCTAACATTTCTTCTTTTCTACATCTTCACCACCATTGTCTATCCATTTCGAGAGCACACTCATGTTCTTTGAAACCACCTATTCTCTTGAGGGGGCATACCGATACCTCGTCGTCATCCTTCCTCACCCTACTTTCACTGGGGCATATTTTTTTATCAAGTTCTTTGACACAACGCCGAAACAACATTGTATCAAAGAGGGGAAAACTATATATACAAAAAATTGGTCTAGGCCTATGAGCACCACTTTCGACATAATTTTGTATTATCCATGGTCGTGATTAAATAATGTTTATTATTTAATTATCCTTTCTAAACACATATTTCTTTTGTTAATTAAATACCCCTTTTAATTAATTCATAACGACCTTTATTCAACTTGATTAATTAAATAAGTCATGTTTATTTAATTATGTTGCTAACTAATTATTCTTCTTTCTACATTAAATATTTATTATTTAATTATTCAATTCCACCTTTTCAATAGTCAATTAAATAAATTCTTTATTTAATTAATTAAATCTTTCATTTTCGAATGTTGAATTAAATTAACATTTAATTCATTATTAATTATTTATGTGACATTCTTCTATCATTCAATTGACTAATCATTCACTCATCTTCTGACTCAAGATCTATTTTTAAATCCTCCTGTTATCTTCGGATTTGATATCTGATCATCTCTGCGAGAGGACTATCTGTCACAACTAGTTAGCTAACTAGTTCTAACTCATATGCATGAATGTGTTTATTAATTAAATATCTTTATTTAATTAATTAATTCAGGTATGCATTCGAATGAATTATTCTTCAAGTTCTAACTTTTTCTTTGACATTCAAAGTCTATTTCTTCTATTTTCGAAGAATCTTAACTAAAGATTAAATTGTTTATTTAATCTGGAACTCTTGTTCTTTCTATTTTCGAATAGTCTTGACACAAGATTAAGTTATCATTCTAATTAAATCATTATCCTATAGTCTTTCCTAACTCATGTTCTAACTGACACATAACTCACATCACATGACATTCATCAATCTCATTCGTCGATCTCTCTTTTGAATCTGAGCTGATTGTTTGAAAATCCAAAATCTATAAAATGTCCTATCATTATCATTATTCCTCCTCCCGAAATCAAAACTTTTGAGAAGAAACTCAATGTTCCATATTTTTCTTAGAGATTCAACAAGGTTATGCTTGCATCAATACTAAAAATCTGAGGGCAAGAATACCAAAAAAACAAAATGGAGAAGGACAATCGAGATAGTTCGAATGAGTGGACACATATTCAGTGAGATCTTTTCAATTGTTTGTTTAGTTAATTTTTGTTTAGATTAGAGTTGATCATTTTAATCTGTGCAGCTATAGCATTAATTTCCAAAAAAATTATGTTAAATTTGGTAATGTATTTCTTGAATTGTTTGCCAAAAATTAAAAAATTGGTGTGGAAAGAAAATGAACCAATATGCAAACAAATATATTCATATTCGAAGAGCTTGGCTAATTGGGATCAAGAATTTGAAATTTCTTCAAGAATGTGATTGGAAAATGTGGTTCAATTGGTATCCCTCTGTTGGTAAGAACAATTGAGGTTGGTTCCTCTTTCGGTAGCATGGGGAGAAAGAAAAAAAGAGAAACAAAAATTGTGGAATGCAACCCTCTAGAATGCAAGATTCGTAGAATTGAGGAAAAAGGGAAAGAAAAGGAAATTGTTAATATTCCAGATGAAGAATCTAATGAAGATGATGAACAAGAACCAGAAAATAAAATGTTAGAAGCTAGTGAGGAAGATGATGATATGACAAAGGAGAAGCTGCAAAAACTCATTTAGGAAGAAGGTAGAATGTAGAGAATTGTGAAGTTATGGTCTATTAGACCATCATATGATTAGGACATGATTTTGGAAGTTCTAAATGCTCATGTTGAGCACTACAAGATCAGATTGGAAAATCTAAAGAACATTCTACCTGAGGAAATGATTGAGTGCAGTAAAGAATCGATGAGCTCTGAGGATAAAGGAAAAGAAGAAAGTGAAGTTATCTCACACTTGAAGTAGTTCAAAATATCACTTAAAAATTTGAAGAATAAAATGAATGAGTTGAGACAATGCATCAATTCAACCAACAACATCTACAAATACTGCATCCATTGGCCCCTTGCAGTTTGAAAGTACAAAGAGAAGTTAGAGAAAATTGAGGCAAAATTGAATGAAACTAGAAAGAACTTTGATATGGTTCGGGATCAGGATGGCACCATCAAGAAAAAGATTCAAGAATTGCAATATGAGCACACTAAAGTTCAATCCACCAAGAACACTCTTGTGGATACTTTTTGGAAGGTTAAGGATCAAACCGAATATAGATTGGAGTAGATGGTGGAGATTCTAAAGAAAGGTGAGAAACTTGAGGAAGCAATTACAATTCCAAAATCTTTCATTGAGATTATTAAGAAGATATCCAAGAATAGCAGTTTGATCATTATCATTGGGATCAAAATAGATTCTTGGAAGAAGTTCCTTTCGGAAATGAAGGAAAATCATAAGATAATTTTCTAAGGTAATAGTTGCTTATTTTCTGATTTTTGAAGTTTTGGTCTAAGGGGGAGATCTATCAACATATACATTTTGAAGTTTTGGAGATTTTCAACACATGTTTTGTCCTTTTACCATATTGTTTCAATTCTTTGTCATTGATTTCAAAGGGGGAGAGAATGCAGTGAAAAATTTCCTTTAAATTCTAAGAGGAGAGAGAGTAGGAGAGCTTGACAATGTACCTATATTGTATTTGACATTTAGTCATTTTTCACTAAGTGTTTCCATCAATTCCAAAGGGGGCGATTGTTGGAATATGGCTTGTAAGTGTTGTCATTGATGGCAACCTAAGTCATGCATCAGATCTACATTATAGTTTTGGCATAACAGAGTGAAGAACAGGGCATCTGGTTAAAAGCATAAATGTTGATTTGAATACCTCACCAGAATAATATTTTGGGTTTTGGATCTCAGAGGAAGGTTTTTTGATGTTTGTAATACTTTATTCGAGAATTATGTTGATGCACATTCACTGGTATGCGATGTAGGAGATCCAGTGTGCAAATATTTTTGTTATCTACGCTTGAAGGCCGACCCGACGAATTTAGTAATCGCAGATGTATAAGGAGTAACTAATTACATCTTTTTTGTGCTCGATTATGTTTGTTTGGGTCCTTTGTATGTCTTAACTAACTTTGGAGGATGCACACAAATATTTAATTAAGAATCTAGCCGACACATGAATGCTCAAACCTTTGATAGAAGTAATATGTATGAAATCGGTTTTATCATTTTGAGATGAGAGAGTGAATAGTGTGTGGAAGATGTGTGATTGTATGGAATGTGAAATATATCAATATATGGTGCAAAATTCTCTAGAGCAATAGTGTGAATTCATCTTTGTTTGATGTGAAAATCAAAATAGAGTAGAGCAGAGTAGAAGGAAGTACAGAGTCAAATAGAGGACTCAAAATTCAATCTATGAGCTTCACTAGAACTGTAACTTAGCATGAATAGATGCTACTATCTCAGTTCAAATTTTAGATGGTTTTAATTTGAACCTTTCGGAAGTGAGCCTTTTCTTTTGAGCATTGAGCTCTAAGCAGTGTGCCTGAATGCAAGTGCATTCTCTTTTGTAATTATTTTATTTGAGTACTCAAATTGTGGATTAACCTCCACTGTGGTTTTTCCCCTAATAGGGTTTCCACGCAAAAATACTTGTGCTATGGTGTTGTGGATGATTACTTTATGTATTTGCATCATTCTTTAGTTTAATGTTGAAATGGTTTGAATATCAGTTTATTAAAGTTAAGAATTATAGAACACTGATTCACCAGTGTTTCCTTGAGTCCAACAGATGATCCTATGGATGACATGGTAGGAGTGATAGATGTCATTCCTCATAAGGTCCAAACTAATAATCCTCTTGGAATTTCTTTCTCCCTTAAAGACATATTTAAGCATGCATGTGATGGTCCTCTTTGTATATCCAATCATATCTATGATAATCTCACCAATGGGATATTAATAGATCTTGTTTGTGGAGAGAGTTTGATCACCAAGGAAACCTTAATTTTGCATGAACTCTATCAAGATATATATGATAAATCAAAAGAATGGATCAAGATGCATAATGGTTTCACTTTCCCTACAATAGGATCGACCACTCTTCCTTTGCAAATAGGACTAGAAACATTAGATACTTCATTCTTCATCATCCTACAATCAAACCAATTTCATGTGAAGCTACGCTACCCATGGATTTGCTCCATGAAATCTATCCCTTCAATTGTGCATAAATGCTTAAAGTTTCTCTTTGACAATGAAATATTCAACATGCATCATAGTGGTTTTAATCCCTTGTCCTCCAAAGGAAATTTTTCCTTTAATTTCTTTTGGATCAAACCAATGGAACCTATAAAACCAAGAGAATACTTATTTTTATTGTCTTATCAAAAGTTCAAGGAAAAGAAGATAGTAGAACTATCCCTCTGAAACATGTCCCCATTTACCACTCAGCCTACTATTCTTGACAAAACCATCCTTGAACCTAAATAAATTCCAAACCACCAAGACCAACCTAAGACTGAACCTTCCCCTAGCTCCTAAAAAACACCAAGAGACAATGAAACCAACCCCATCACACCTCCTATAATAAAATAGGTTTACAAATTCAAAGAGAAAGTGGTTAAACAACCTCTCATGGTTCCTTTTGTTCCTCCCCTTAGGGAAGAAAAGAAACCTATGGTTGATCAACCCACTCCTACACAAACGCAACTTGAAAACTGAAATAAAAGGAACAAAGGTGCTAGCAAGCGTAGGTGTAGACATTGTTTCCTTGGTCACAAGTTACATGAAGAATTAAACAAAGAAAATCAAAACCCAAACTTGATTGAAGCAATGCATGATGACTTTGTTAGAGTAAAGGTTTTAACTTAATTATGTTAATTAAGTTACCTTTATTCCTCTCTTAAGATTTCACTCTACTTTGCATAATATGACATTTAATCATTATATTAATTATTAAATGTCTACCTATTAGGGTTACTTTTAGGTTTTACATGATCTCATTATATTTTTACTCTCTCGGATTAATATAATTCTGAGCTTTCAGAGCACCCTTGCTTTTTTGTCTCCATCTCTTCTTTCTGTGACATGTTATTTGCATGCAGGTGATCTTTGGGGTCTGTGAAGTTGGATTTCACAACTTCTACATGGTATCAGAGCTCTAGACCTGTTGCTTCTTGTTCAACTTCTGAAGGTTTTTGGAGCTTCGAGGGTTTCGGGTTTGTCTTTTGATCCAGGGAATCACTTGTTTGATCGGAGCATTTTGAGCCCAAATGGACCGCGCCATTAAGTCCACAAAGGCTGAAAACCCCCAAATTGACTATTCATTAATCGATTTTGGACAAATTTGATCGAAGAGGCAAAAAAAATTTGCCAGAGAGGTCATACGGCCTCCCTAGCACGATTTAAGAGGTCAAAATTGGCGAAAAAAAAAAGAAAAGAAAGAAAAAGTGCTTAATTTTTAGCATAGTCAATGTAAAGGGGTGCGTCACCTAGCATCCACCCATCCACTACCAAGCGGCCACAAAACCACCACTACTGGCGGTGGCCTCACCCACCCGCCGCTTTGGCATAAGCCCCACGGGCTACCTCTGCCAGGCCGAGGTCAAGTGGGGATTGGGAGCCAATCCCCAGCCCCTGTCGGCCTCATTAGCCCCTGTAGCAGTTGTATGAAGGACCAGGGGCTCCATCGCCAAGATCCAACCACCAGCCCCCTAGTCACTGATAGGACCAGGGGTCGAAGTCTTTAGCCCTTTAGGGCTACAAAGACCTTTTTTTTTTGCCTTTTTGAGCAACTTGCATGAAATCGGGTGTAGTTTTTGCATACAATCTTTGTTTTGTGAAAACAAGATATCAGTCTAAAGCTAGTTTAGGTGCCATTCTAGTATTGCTGGTGCTTTTTTTTTATTTTTCCGTTTTGCAGGTTTTTTTGCCAGTCAAAGTCAGAACTTGTGTTTTTCACTCCTAGGGGGGTATGTTTTGCGTCTGAGCTCCATTTTTCACAAACAAATAGGTGTTGGAAAGGTGTTGCAGTGATCTTTCTAGATCTGTAGTCTATTTCATCCCAAAATTTACCAAGTAAATTTTATAAAACTTTGTGTGTTTTTACACTTTGCTCAATTACTTGGACATTCTAGCACCTACATGGGTTATGTTTGTGTTGGATGGGTTAGATTAATATAATTTATCACTGTTGAGATCATTAGTCTTTGATTTTTTCATTTTAGTGAGTATAATGGGTTTTTCTACTCACCCTTCAGTTGTATTTATGGATAAGGATAATTATGAGTAATGGGCAAAGGGCATACTTACACATTGTAAGTGGCTCAATATTTTTCCTTACTTATATGATCTCCTACCTACACTAGACACATCAAGGGGTTTATCTTCATGGGTTATTATTTGAGATCATATTGTAAGGGTTATTGGTTGTAGTGTTGATTTTTTCATTTTGTGTTGTTTATCCGACATTTGTTGTCCTCACACACTTTGGAAAAATCTTTGGGAGATTTTTGGAGACTCTAATATCTCTCCATTCCCAAAGGATCCTAATGCAGATTGTCTCATCCCTCTTGTAGATGTAGATTTTGTACCATATGATAACTATACTCTAGAGGAGCTTGAGTATCTTACAGGTCTTGCATGTGTCGATGGTTCAAAGACTTGTATTCATGTTCCCACTCTTCCGATTGAGACTTCATCAGCATTGATTGTTGTTCCTAATTAAGTGCAATAGAGCATCATACACCTTCCAGACATAGCTACTTTGGACTCTTATGTTGCAGACATATCTTTCTTGTGTGTTGAATCCTATATTGCAGATTTGGAGGATTATTATGAGGACATACATCTCCTCTACCTTGACAGTCAGGTTATTACTATTCACCCACCACTATCAGTGCATTCAAAGGTTGCATTTTAGGATTCTCCATATTATTTTGGATTTGACATCATTTGTTTCAGTTCAGACAGAGAGATTCTTCAACATCTGATCATGGCAGACATCTTGAGACAGATTGGTTCATCACTCTTCACAGGGTTTCTCCTTTACCCTATTTCCTTTAGTTTGCATTGCTTTTGTAAATGGGTACCTGATCGGGCCTAGTTGTCGAGACCCATGTTTACTTTCATGCATTGTAGTTACTTTTTCTTTCTTGCACATGTTTGTAGCTGCACTCTTGCTCATCTTAAGGGGGGGTGTTAGAGTAAAGGTTTTAACTTAATTATGTTAATTAAGTTACCTTTATTCCTCTCTTAAGATTTCACTTTAGTTTGCATAATGTGACATTTAATAATTATATTAATTATTAAATGTCTACCTATTAGGGTTACTTTTAGGTTTTACATGATATCCTTTCTTAAGGATTGATCTCATTGTATTTTTACTCTCTCTGATTAATACAATTCTGAGCTTTCAGAGAACCCTTTCTTTTTTGTCTCCATCTCTTCTTTTTGTGATAGGTTATTTGCATACAGGTGATCTTTAGGGTCTGTGAAGTTAGATTTCACAACTTCTACAGACTCTACCCTTTCCCCAAAAAAAAAAATCCAATACAACAACCACAACAAGAGTTGAAGCCTTCTTTAGACATTATCATTCGACCTCCTATTGTGATCAACTTCGATGATGATGATGACGTTGCTAAAATTGACGAAGAGGTTCATAATTAATTGAATACATTATTTTCCTCTTCCATGAGCTTAGATGAGAAATCTCCTACAAAGAGTGTTGAACCTGGTGTTGGTCCTAGTTTGACACTTTCTATTGTCCCTTTCGCTAGTTTTCCTCCCTCAGTATACAATGAACATGATTAGAATGCAGATGATCTACTCATAGGTTGAATCGCCTGTTCCTTACTAGTATTTTACATTATTTCATTTTATTTTGTGTGATTGCATGTGTGTCATGTGATCCTCCATGAAATTCTCTCTTTGTGGCATTCCTCTATTTGTACCTTCACTCTTCTCTATGTCATCAATTTTGTACTTTTCACTTTTTATCTTTTTCCTTGTCTTGTGTTTTCCTTTTGGGGATGATGCAAGGTGTTAAAACATTCATGTTTCTTCCATATTGACGTGAAAGGATTTTTTTTTTGCACTCTCTTTATGTCATTCTTCCTATTCTGAGTATTTGGGGAATGATGATAGTTATGAGCTTTCTAAAAACATCACAACAAGAACATACTAACCCCAAATCCATAGATCCCTTATGTATTTGGTGTTTTCATTTTGGGGGCAACCCCTCTCTTTTCCTTTTGTTTTGCATGGTGTAGCTTTACTTGGAAACATATGAATTGGCATAGGGATTTCCAAGTTGGCTCTCATGTCTTATTTGTTAGCATTTATAATTGTCTAATTTAAATTAATTTCTCATAGCATGGTGTTTAGAAATTTCTTTAAAGTGGGGGCATACATTGGCATTATTCTTTTTCATTTTTATTTTTCATGGTTCATGGTGCAATATTTTTATTTCATACGATGCATTTTTCACTTTGTAGATGGCATTGGGTGTGATGTCCCTCAAGAGCATGATCTCTCTTAGCATATTACATTCCTCTTAGTGGCTTGATGCAACACAATGCATTCCCTAAGTTGTGAATCTTCTATTCTTTGACTGGTCCTCTCTAGGAGACATTAGGCATAATGGTACCTAAGTTAAGATCTCACATGAACTAAGCAAGACTGCTTTGAATGTTCCCTATCTTTTTCATTTTTCATTTGAAGTTATATGGCCACCTTGCACAAAACAGCTTGCATGCCTATAGAGCCATCTTGTTTGTTCATGAGCTCCAAGCATACGAAGTTTTGATTTTCTCATGAAGCTCAAAAATTGTTTCTTTTGTGTGGCACATTATTAAAGTTATTCAGGGGTATAACTCTGGTATGGTTTGAGTAGGAAGCCTGAATGAGGCATGAATTTCCCCATAGCCACTTGCATTTGTGTGTGAGTGCATACCATCCATGAGTGTATGTGTCTAACCTTCTAGGACTTCTTACCCTGTGGACAACCGGGAGTTATGTTGCCTCAAAGTGAGTATGCATTTTTTAGATAAACAACCTAGATCTAATCCACATCATGATGGAAACATTTTAAAATCTTGATATGAATCTTTTATCTTTTACCTTTTCTCCTTTTTGTCTTTCAAGTGTATGCTTGTTCTTTGTTGTTACTCTTTATATGATTCTCATGTGTGTTCTTTTGTGCTCATGTAGATTTTTCTTGGGATCTTGACCCTGGGGGCTTGATCACCCCTCTTGATAATTTTCATCCCATCTTATGACTTTGGTACACTTGGACCCCTCTTGATATTTTTTTGTCTACTTTAGTGTTATTTTTAAGCAAGTTCATCATCTCACTAAAGTGGGTTGTAAATGTAGTGTCAAAAATGTCAACGGGGACATTTTAACACTAGTTTGGGCCCTCCTTGTGAAATTGAGCTTGATGTTGCCTTGATTTAGTGTTGTAATGCGGTCGACACTTTCACATTAGGTCTTGGGCCCTTGTGAACTAATGGATTTAAATGGTACCTTGCTAAAGTGTTGTGAAGTGTTGTAACACACTTTCACATTTTTCTAAGGTTTAATTAATTAACTGAATCTAAAAAAACTCGTTTTAAACCTTAATCTTACCTTATATAGAGTGTTGTAACATGTTGTAACACACTTTCACACTTTTCTAGGATTTTCATTAATAATTGGGATTTCTTATGCTTTAATTGACCCTATTTTGCATCCACAAGCCTTATTTATTGCATATTTTTTAGGGTAATCTCGACACCAATCCTTAGCCAATCATAATTTAGGTGTTTCGGGTTTGAATGGTCTAGATTTAGTGATTTGGGACTCATTCACCACCTTGGGTGAATGAGTCCCACCTAGATATTTTGGTCCCAAACCTGGTTTCACACATTTCTAAGCATTTTTAAAAATGGTCCCAAAAATTAGGGTTGGTGGGACTCATTTGCTACCTTGGGTGAATGAGTCTCGTGTGGCCCAAAATAAAAAATAATTCAAATTTTTGGTGGGATTTTATTCTCCTAGATTTGATGGTGGCTTGTAGTGTTGTAATTTCAAGAATTATTACATAATTGAGTATAAATACAAGTTTCTTTCTCTCATACACATAGCATGTTGAATGAACATCTTTATAGAAAAATTGAGCTCACAAGAGTGTTAAAGCATTCACAATCTAGAATTCAAGGGCATATTATCAAGCATTCTACACCATTCTTCAAGCATCAATCATCATGTCAAAGATTACATGCATCATGTTTGGTTTTGAGCTAACAATTCTAATGTAGGATTTTATGATTCAAGCAAGAATTTCATTCAATATCTCTCCTTCAAGCAAGAGTCGTGATCTACATCTACTTGATCCATTTCATACATGTTTTCAACCTTTTATTACTAGGGTTTGGTGAGTTGCAACATCTTATCTTGTTCATTCATCATTCTCCATTCATATTTCAAGGTTTAGTTACCAACAAGGGGTTTGACCAAGGAAAACCCCTATCCACTAACCCAAAAAATTTTTTGCCTCTCCTTTGTGTGTGATTTGTAGGTCTATGTTGAAAATTTCCTAAGGAACGTTGGACAAGACCTACAGGTTGCAAATTAGAGATTTAGATCTAGAAAATTATAGAGGCATATTAAGCATACTGGGAAGAACAAGATCAGCTTTTGAAGTTTCATAAAATCCCACCTAGACTGTTTCACCACTTCTGGCTAATGAGTCCCAGTTCCAGTCAAATTCCAAATTTTTGCAAATTCCCATTCCCGCACAAAAACCTATATTTTGGATTGATTCGCCCAAATTGGTGAATGAGTCCTAGTCAGCCTTACAGGAATTTTTTTTAGTGTCCCAGAACTCCATCGAGCCATCTCCATATTTCTAGGTGCACACCTTCCTTTCTATAGTTTTTTCTTTCATTTCATTCACTTTTCTAAGTCATTTCATAGTGCATTACATTCGATTAGGGTTTTGTATTGCATCTTGCATTTCATTATCTTTTACAAGTCTAAACTTGGTGGTGAGTGCCTTATTAGATCACATTCAACCCCTATAACAACCCTCTTGCAAGATCTCTTTATCTTTTGCATTGAGATCTCAAGGGTTCGTTCTTGAGTGAAAGTGAAAATTGTACTTCTAGGTCCTAAACCCTAAGGAGGGAAGCAAACAATTTTCTTCCTTTCATCTTGGTAATAAAGAATGAGATTGGCGATTGTTTTAGATGCCCTATATTATTTACTCAGCTTGATTAATTATCCAATGTTTCTATATTCAGTATTATTGGTGTTTGGGGTAATTACATTATCTCTTGTCTATGTAATATATTTGCAGATACTCCCTCTAGAAATATAGTTTACCATTATAGTTTGGTATCAGAGAAGAAGAAGTTGGGAATTTGGGAAGTGGGGAGTATGCCACCAAGAAGGATGAGAGGAAGAAGTGCTCGAGGAGGTGGTTGAAGAGGCCACAAAGAAGGTATCTTGGAGATGCTACAAAACCTAACAACAAGAATGGATGTAATAAAATAGGCACAACAAAGAGGAGTAATCATGGATGATGTGAGTGAAGTTGTGGAAGAAGAGAAACCCTAAGCCGATGATGAAGATCAAGAAGAACCAGAAGGAGTGAAAGAAATATTGATCAAAGTTGTGATGAATGTGGGGTCCAAGCCAAGAATTGAAGTTCCTACATACTCAAGAAGCCTAAATGGAGAGGATCTTATAGAATAGATCAGTAATTTGGACAAATATTTCGAATATGGAGTGGTAGAGGAAAGAAAAGTGAAGTTTTCCTATACACAATTAAAAGGCCATGTTGCAATGTGGTGGGATTACGTGTAGGTTGAAAGATGCAAGAAAAACTAGGAGAAGATCTCTTCTTGGGATCAAATGGTTTCCAAATTGAAGAAAAAGTTCCTTCCAGTAGACTACCAAATGAATATTTTCAAAATATTGTAGAATTTGAAGCAAAAAGATAGTTCAGTCAAGGAATACATAGAAGAGTTCTACAAGTTGGTGATTCGGTTAGGCCATAGTGAAGAAGATATGGAAAAGGTTGCAAGGTATTTGAATGGTTTGAAATATAGTTTGTAGGATGAGTTAAGTTTAGTGTCTTCAAGAACTCTTGAAGAAGCCTATCAACTTTCCATTAAGGCAAAAGAGAATCTTGTGAGAAAGAAAAATCATCAAGGTAGGCACAGAGGAAGAGGCTTTAGAGGAAGAGGACCAGAGGCTAGTAGGGAATAACAAACTCATCATGATGAAGGGGCTAGAAGTTCTAGTGGATCATCTAATCAAGAAAGAGGAGGTTATCAAAAGAAAGAAGGAAGATCTTTCAGTAGAGGTGGTCATCAAGGAAGAGGGAGATTATTTGTAGGTAAATTTTTCAAATGCAATTAGTATGCTAGTCACAAGAGTTGGGAGTGTCTAAAGTATGTAAAGGAAGGGCACACAAGGCAAAAAATAAACACTTAGATTGTGCAAGTCGAGCAAGAAAGCATTGGATCATCTGCACATCATACTAAGGAATCTAAGACTAGAGAGTATTGGTTGTTCAAGAGAGTGATGTTGAAGCCACCAAAGGAGAGCAAAGAACTAGAACAAAGAAGAGCCTTATTCAGAACAAAGTGCAAGGAAAAAGGTAAGTGTTGTAAATTGATTATTGATAGTAGAAGTATGGATAATTTAGCACTATACAAATAGTGAATAAGCTAGGTCTTAAGAGGATTAAACATCCTACACCTTATAGAGTTTCTTGGCTTCAGAAAGGGAATCAATTATTAGTAGATGAATAGGCATTAGAGGAATTCTAGATTGGTAGTTATAAGGATAGTGTGATTTGTGACATCATGCATATGGACGTGTGTCATGTATTTCTTGGTAGGAATTGGTAGTTTGATCGTAAATTTGCACATGAAGGGAGAATTAACACATATACCTTTGAGAGGGATGGAATCAAGCATACTATTTTGCCTATGCATGAAAAACAAGAGGATAATAGTAGTAGCAGCAATAGTAAGATAATGTTGGTGAGTGGAAAAGATTTCTTGCATCTCATGAAGAAGGTGGACATGGGAGTTTCTTTTGCTCAAACCTAAGGAGTTGCGTACCTCTACAAAATTGGAGGAACTACCCAAGGAGGTAAAAGAAATATTGGACAAACATAAGGATATTACTGTAGTTGATTTTCTTGATGATTTTCCTCCTCTATGTAGCATTAGGCATCACATGGATTTAATTCTAGGGGATAGCCTTCCAAACAAGGTTGAAAACAGGTTGAATCCTCAAGAGAATGATGAGATTAAAAGTCAAGTTGAGGACTTACTTTAGAAAGGGTTGATAAGAGAGAGTCTTAGTCCATATGCAGTGCCTACATTGGTCCCAAAGAAGGTAAATGAATGGAGGATGTGAACAGACTCTCAAGCCATTAACAAGATCACTATCAAATACATGTTTCCAATTCACATAAGAGATGATTTGATGTATTTTCTAGTTGGTGCTAAGTATTTTTTGAAGAGAGATCTGAAGAGTGGTTTTCATCATATTTGGATCAGACCTAGAGATAAGTGGGAGATGGCATTTAAAAATAATGATGGACTATTTGAGTGGTTGGTTATGCCCTTTAGGCTCATGAGTGCACCCAATACTTTTAGGAGGCTCATGAATGAAGTCTTGAAACCTTTTCTTGGGAAGTTCATTATTATGTATCATGATAATATTGTAAAGGAAGTTTTTCCCTTAATCTTTTTTTGTTTTCGTCTCTTACATTTTTAGCTTCGGGATGGATCCACATTTAAAGTAAAAAGATTGTTCTGAAATGCACAAAATAGGCCATGTGGTGGTAGCGAGAATTTTTTTATCATCTTCCTTTCAATAGCAAGCTATCAACTTGGCAGGAATTTTCCCTAAAGCTATTTTCATGAAATTGAGATTCCTCGCCCGCTCAACATGTCATCTCTTCGCTTCGGGAAAGTTATGATTTTGTGGAGTGACCTCTTTGGATGGATTTTATCGGAGCATGGTTGGTCTTTCTTTCTTTTAGGTTGGAACCTTCGAGTCGGCACCATCAATCTATATGGTTGATAGATTAGATTTTTCCAAGCTATTTTTCTAAAATTTGATTATTTTTCAATTGTAATCTTTGCTAAATATCTAAAGACATTAATGAAGTAGTTGGGAATTAATGAGTAGGGATTTCTACAATCTAATCAAGATTTATGATCAGATCATGGGATATCAGGTGCAAGCATCTAGAATTTTTTCCTCTGGAATGAATGGTGGCAACATTCTCTTCTTCTAGACTATAAATAGTGGGCATTAGGAGAAACAAAAAAGTTTGGAGTTTTTCTTGAAAGTTTTAAAAGAAGAAATAATTTACTTCGAACATCTTTTTGGAGTAGATAGATCTAATTGGGGAGTTTTATTGTTTCAAAATTAAAAAGTTTTATGGAATACTACTATTCTTTGGCATGTTATATTTTAACTCAAACTATCATCAGATTGGCATCTAACCTTTATTTTTCAACTTATTTGATATTGAAGTTTGATCTATTTAGAAGAAATCTTTGAAATTGTGCATATTATGGCCTTTGTCAAGTTCCTTCTTATGATCTCTTTCATGTTAATACATTGTGTTAAGATTATTTTGATAGTTCGGGTAGCTAATTTCCATGTTGTAAGATTCTATGTTGAATAATAGTTTTCAAATTTTGGATTATGTCTTTTTGAACTTTTCCTTTTTCTCTAAAGGTTGTTATTTTTTATATTATGTTGTAAAAGGAGAAGGGTTTTATATATTTTCTAGATATTTTTGTTAACTTATAGAGTTTTCTTATGTTTGATCGGACCTTAATGGGTGCTTCCCATGGGGATATTTGAAAGACTACACTATGCTTTTTCTTAGCCTTTGTCTCTCATTCTCTTCCCAACAGTGAAGGTTTTGTGGAGCTATGTGTTTATTAAATCATCTATATGAAGTAAGGTAAGGTTTGAAATGTTGTAAAAGCTTTGGTTCATTGCCATTTTCATATTTTATTTGCATTTTCTTCTACCTTTCCTCCCAACACAAAGAAGAGTCGGCTTTATATAAAAATCTTAGAGGTTATTCAATGAGGCACAAATTGGTCCCTCATTCACTAAATCGCCCATAAGGCTATTGAAGAGGTGCAAGATTTGATGATCAACAGTTCTTTTTCTCGCACACCCAATGGGACCAAAGTTTTTCAAAAGTCTAATTAGAAATAGAAAACATTTCTTAAATCATACCAAGTAAAGGGGCTAGAAATTTCATGCCCATAATTCAAACAAGAGCATCCTCAAGGGGACATTTTCAGTACTTCCTATTACCGACCACAATATGAAGGAGAAGAATATTTACAAGTTTTGTGTCACCTGTAAGAAGTAATAGGGCAAGAGCCCAAGGTCCATATCTTTATCTACTCCACCAGGAGGCTGAACTTTTCAAATCAGAATACTAGTATACCTTGTCCATGGGAATTTATTTTCAATGGCTCATCTAGTTGCCCCCGCTCCTATAAATTTTGTAACCTAGGATATTGGTAGTCCGCTATACTACTGCCTATGCCCCCAACCATATGCCCTTCCATACTCGCTAATGCCCTCAAGGCTATCCCAAAAAATTTCGGAGAGGATTTCAAAACCCCCTCCAAACATCTTCAAGATATAACAAAGGTATGCAAAGTACATAACATAGCGGAGGAAAATATTTCTCTTAGGCTGTTGGTCTCATCTTTCAAAGGAAAATCTCAAGATTGGTATCGATCTCTGGTTTTTGGTTCTATCTCCTCTTGGGATAAGCTCAGAGAGAATTTGTTTGAACATTTATCTAAAAAGGGAGATCATTCCTCACTGCTACATCAAGTAATCACTATCAAAAGGGCCCCATAAGAGGCCATGAGTGATTTAAACACTAGGTTCCATAAAACTTGGAAAATAATTCTTGTGACCACTAGGGCTCCAGTCAATGGCATTCATGTTTTACCTAAAATATTTCAATTCAGATATTGTGGTCATGATAACCTCCATGGGAGGAGATTCCTTACCTGATGCATATGACCTACTTGTGTGCATAGAAAATAGTTTGATCGATGCTGGGAAGCTTCCACCATGACCACTAATGCATGTGTTCATAGAAATCTCTAGTGGACCCTAGGAAGAAATTACTCCAAACACCTCTACTCCACAAGCGACCACATCAACTACACCACAATCCATGTACGCATACTCTAATGTGCAACCAAGCATGTTAGGTTCCTCTTTGATAGCAACAAACATTAACAATATGAAGAGTTTCATGTGGTCTTTTTCTAATGAGTCAGTCCTCATCCAAGGGTAGCAATCAACACCTCCGAAGTAGGCCACTCAGGCCTTTCAAGGAGGAAGACCATACTATCAATACAACACAGACCAAGGAGCCTTGAGATGAGGAGGCCAGCAAATGAACTCCACCAACCAGATAGTCCTAGTTACTATGTCGTGTTAGGCTATCAAGAGAAGTACGAGTAAGGATCTAATAACAAGCCAGGACAACTTAGTAGAAGAAGAAAATGCATGGTGCTTCCCATGCAAGGATAGTCATATGCCCTAATTTTTTTTGAGGGGAAATCTATAGTAGAAAATAGTAGAATTAAAAAAAAGGGTGTGTTCACAAATATAGAGGAATATCAGTCTCCCAAAATTGAGAATGCCCACCTCAGAGTACAAATGAAAGGAATGTCTTTAGCATAAGATTTGGATATTTTTCCAAGCCAAGCGCTATTCTCATGGATGGAAGAAGAAGATGTAGTATTTGCAAATGATGCTATGACGACTAGTGACCCGCAAGTAAAATCAAACTATAACATGAGGTCTAAGAGGAGGCTCACTGGAGAATATGTGCAACAAGTTCTATAGCATCCACAAGCCCGATCCACTCTACAGTCACAAGCTCTGCCATGGTCAGAAAAGGAGACAAACAAGGCACTAAGACCATTCATGTCGGATTGGCTCCTCCCTAAGATGAGAGAGATGCCACCATTCAAACCAAAGGCTCCACTAGTCGGAACACTCAATGTGGTGGAGCAATTGAAGAAGGCACCCACTAATGTATCTTTTTGGGACACCATATCCATTCCTAAAAAAATGACATTGTTCCAAGAAGCATTAAAGAAGAAAAGAACAAATATCACATACATATGTGACCACCACATTATCAAAATAAAGACAAAGGGCTTGAATCGGAACCCCAAGCATCAAGAGTTACAACTAATGTAAATAGCACAAAAAATGCAAAAGAGAAAGAGGTAAGAAATCCAAAGACCACGCCTTTATTTTTAACACTTATTGTGGGAGATAATATTTTGCATAATAACATGATTGATTCGAGGGCTAGTACAATGGTCATGCCTAAACAAGTAGTTGATGCCCTGATGCTTAAGTATAAGCCCCTTGAGAAAGGAATCATGCAATTAGATGGGAAGAAAGTTCCAACCGTTGACTGCATCAAGGATCTCTCTTTGACCCTCTTCTCATGTCCAAGCCAAATAGTCACACAAGATTAGTTGTGATAAACATTCCCCTCGTATTCAAGATTTTCCTTTCAAGAGATTTTACGACAAGTCTTGGTAGATATTTAGTGCTTGATTGGTCTCATCTTATATTAAGGACGAAACATCAAGAAAATATGAAGATCATTTTTGAATCTTTGCATCTAGAACACATAGCGAACAATGAAATCCTATGCTTTGAAGCGACACATACCTCCTTTTCAAAAAGGGAGATGTATTGTGTAGAAATGTTAGAAGACAAAGAAGATACGAGTGATCAGACCCCTGAAGAGGGGGTCCTCCTCAACCAATTTATTGACTTTGGCCCATTCAAAAAATTTCATGAAACTAGATTAGACCTACCTACATGATCTTTGATGATGATCAAGTCTTCGCAAAATTGGTAAGGAATGGGAAGAGCATAATAGATAAGTGAAAATAGTCTATGGACATTATATTTTCATGGTACCAAATGCAAAGCCAGTTCTAGAGTAGTTTCCCAACTAGTATCCCTGATAGGATCAGAGACCCTCAAATCTTTTCATTTCTAGTTACCATGCTCAAATAATGATGCAGAATATGAAGCCTTGATTCATGGTTTGATCCTAGTAGAACCGATGGGCATAAAAAGAATACAAACATTCACAAATTTAGACTTGGTTGTGAGTTAAGTTCGTGGGTAGGTGGCCACCAAAAATATAAGAATGAAGTCATACAAACATAGCATATGGGATCTAATTAAGATCTTTGAGTCTTTTAACATTCAAGTTATCCCACATTCCCAAAATGATGTTGCTGATCAGATGGCTTCAATTGGTTCATAATTTGGACCAATTTCTGATTCAACAACAAAATAGAACACAATACAAATCATCATCCAACCAATAATTCTTGACAATGAACAAAACTGGCAAGTATTCGAGGATGATGTTAAGATCACTACTTTTTTAGAGAAATCAGGAAAAGCTTCTGACCATTCACAACCTAAAATGGAGCCTTTCAAAGGGTAGGTGATCTAGTTAAAACATAGTAAACTTCCTTGAGTTTTAATCTCCCTTGAAAATCTTTTCGATTGTGAAGACATGAGAAATTGAAAACAAAGGTTCACTACTGATGAGAAATACTATGAAGATATAGATGTCAGAAATAGAAAAAAATTGAAGGTCAAAAGGGACGTTCTGCAGAAGGATAAAGAAAGACTAAAATGTTTGTGTTCTAGATACGATGGGGTCGTAGATTGGACCTATGATGATCTTAGGGGATACAATCTAGGCATAATTCATCATAATATTGACTTGGCCGAAGGTTCAAATCTCGTCCAACAAAAAAAAAAGGTTGTCAATCCAAAGGTCGAAGAATTGATGGCCCAAGAGCTCACCAAATTAATTAAATCAAGGATCATATACCCAATTAAGTATTCTACCTGAGTGTCTAATCTGGTATGAGTTTGAAAAAAGAATTGTGATATTTGACTTTGTGTGGATTCTAGGTGTAGATACCGAAAATTGGTCTAGGCCTACGAGCACCACTTTCGACATAATTTTCTATTATCCATGGTCATGATTAAATATTTTTTACTATTTAATTACCCTTTCTAAGCACATATTTCCTATGTTAATTAAATACCCCTTTTAATTAATTCATAATGACCTTTATTCAACTTGATTAATTAAATAAGTCATGTATATTTAATTATGTCGCTAACTAATTAATTCTTCTTTCTAAATAAAATATTTATTATTTAATTAAACCCCCTTTATCTATAATTAAATATTTATTATTTAGTTACCCAATTTAACCTTTTCAACTATAATTAAACATTTATTATTTAATTATTCAATTCCACCTTTTCAACAGTCAATTAAATAAATTATCTTTATTTATTTAATTAAATCTTTCATTTTCGAATGTTGAATTAAATTAACATTTAATTCATTATTAATTATTTATGTCACATTCTTCTATCATTCAGTTGACTAATCATTCACTCATCTTCTGACTCAAGATCTATTTTTAAATCCTCTAGTTATCTCTAGATTCGATATCTGATCATCTCTGCGAGAGGACTCTCTGTCACAACCAGTCAGTTAACTAGTTCTAACTCATATACATGAATGTGTTTATTAATTAAATATATTTATTTAATTAATTAATTCATGTGTGCATTTGAAATCTTTATTCTTCGAGTTCTAACTTTGTCTTTGTCATTCAAAATCTATTTCTTCTATTTTTGAAGACTCTTAACTGAAGATTAAATTGTTTATTTAATTTGGAATTCATGTTCTTTCTATTTTCAAATAGTGTTGACACAAGATTAAGTTATCATTCTAATTTAATCTTTATCTCGTATACTTTTCTAACTCATGTTTTGACTGACACAGAACTCACATCGCATGACATTCATCAATCTCGTCCGTCGATCTCTCTTTTGAATCTAAGCCGATCGTTCGAAAACCCAAAATCTATAAAATGGCTTGTCATTATGATTATTCCTCCTCCCGAAATCAATAATTTTGAGAAGAATATTAATCTTTTATATTTTTCTTCGACATTCAACAAGGTTATGCTTGCATCAATACTGAAAATCTAAGGGCAAGAATACTGAAACAACAAAATGGAGAAGGACAATTGAGATAATTCGAAGGAGTGGATGCATATTCAGTGAGATATTTTCAACTGTTTGATTAGTTTATTTATGTTCATTTACTCTTTCTTTGTTGTTTTTATTTAGATTGTTTTTTAGATTAGAGTTGATCGTTTTACTCTATGCAGCTATAGCATTAATTTCGAGAAAATTTATGTTACACCAAACATATCACCAATGTACCTTACTTGAAAGGGTAGCCTATTTCTTTTGTCAACTACACGTTCTGCATCAATTGGTTCTTTAGAAGTCCACCCAAGTCAAAGTCCTAACCTTCTATCATCATCTTGTGAGAAATGTAGACAATGCCAGCCGAGGTTGATCCTTCTCGGTTTCTGAAAAATACATTGTATGAAATTTTGTGTGTAATATACTTTGTAATAGGATTCTTGATCATATAAATTATTAGTGCTCTCTGATCTCCAATTATTCCTATTAGGGTTTCAAATTCTCTATTCTAGATGGATTTATTCCTTGGTATATTTCCGACTTTACATAAGACAATAAAATTCTCAATTGTTTCCTTCAAGATGATGTAGGTTTTTTCCAAAGTTAAAGTATCATCATGCAATCTTCTCAAGATGAATTTAACAAATTCTACGTTCTCAAAGTATGGAAACTCATTTCAAATATCCAAATTTATGTGCTTAGCTTCATTCAACTTCTTCAATTCATCAAGAAAAAATAGATTTCTCATGGACCTAATATTTTAACTCTTTTATTCATCCAAAATGATAGATCCTTTGATTTGTTCCATTTTTCTTTTTTTCCCTTAGGTTTTAACAACTGCACACCAAATTATGTGAAAATTCTGAAAATAATCGAAATACAAGTGATAGATTTTGAGAATATCCGATGAATTACTTTTCACTCCTTTGAAATTATTCTACCAACTGCTCTCCTTCTTTTCTCCTTTGATGTAAAGTGACAAATGAGACTTCCAACTTGACTTTTAAATTTTTCACATTTGAAATAAATGCATTTTCCCTAAGTATTCTAGGTACTCTATTTTCTCAGACAACGACAGAGAAATTCTTCTGTGAACCTATGATTATTTGAATTCTCTTGTGAAATTTTTCCAAAACTTATGTGTATCCTTGATACACCCTTTTAATCATATTTAGCATTCTGGTGTCAACTATGAATAGGGGATGAAAGAATTTTTTGAACAACTCCCCCTAGGCCAATGACTTGATATCAATTACCGAAAGGATTACCGGAAGCAAGTTCTAGTGTAGAGCCATTTCTAGCTTCAAATTCGCTCGCCTTCACCCATGTCTTCTTCATCTGATCTCTTATCTCATCCAAAATATTTTTTCCTTTTTGTTTGTCATATTTTTGTATATTTTTGTCTCTATGTACCAGACCTCTTTTATCAACATTTTTATTTCTACAGAATCTTGCAATGTGACCATATCTATTGCAATTGTAACATAGTATTTACTTGTCCAGACCAATCATTTCATTGATTTCTTCTTGATCTACTTTGATTGGAAACATGCCCAAATTTTCCACATGTATAGAATTCAACATTCCTTCTATTGACATAATAATTTAACACATTTCTACATTCAATTGATTTATGACCAAACTTCTTGCAAATGAAACATCGACCAGTGAATGATGGATTACTTGATTTCATTTCATTTCTACACTGAGCAGCCATATTACCAAACTTATTGCAATAAAAATAGTATTCATTAAAATTTTGAGCATTAGCTTGTCTTACCGGATACATTCCACCTTTGTTCATCTGATTTCTTTGCCTGAAATTGTTTTGTCTAGATCTATAAATTCCTCCTTTTTCATATCCAAGACCTTGCTTGTCATTAGTATTCTTTAGTCCTTGATTTAGCTCATCAAGATTATCATAACTCTTAAACTTCTTCTTATACTCATTTTTAGTGGTAAGTTCATTCCTGAGAATGACAATTTATTTACCAAGTTCTTATTCATTATTTATAAATTGTAGTAGGTCAATTTCCATCTAAATGAATTCTCCAGATACTCTTCTTCTTTCTTTAGATTTATCCTTTAAGGATTGAGCAAGGTTCTCCTCATTCTTCTTTATTTCTTCAATTTATTTAGTCAACTTCATCACCATAGATTCCATCTCATGTTTCAAAGTAGCATTATCTTTGGCAATATTTTCACATTCTTCAGTTATTTCTTTCAAGGTCATATTTAGGTGAGTATCATCCATGTTTTCACTCTTTTGTTGCTTAATCTGAGCAAATAGATCCTTCCTCTTCACCCTGTATTTAACAATCTGATCCTTTAGTGACTGAATGAACTTCTCAACATCCTCTAGATTTGCTTTCAATTCTTGAACTTCTACTTTAGACTGATCAAGGTCATCAAGTGCCACAAAAAGTTATTGTTGAAGACTACGAGAGTCCATTACATTCCAAGTCCACCTCAAGCTGTTAAAATTATTCAGAGGAACCAAAAGCTCTGATAGCAATTGTTGGACTCAAGGGAACACTGAGAGGGGGGGTGAATCAGTGTTCTTTAATTCTTAACTTTCATAAACTGATATTCAAACCATTTCAGCATTAAACTAAAGAAGGATTCAAATACATAAAGTAATCATCCACAAAACCATAACACAAGGATTTTTTTGTGGAAACCCTATTAGGGGAAAAACCGTGGTGGAGGTTAATCCACAATTTAAGTACTCAAATAAATATTTTACAAAAGAGAATGCACTTGCATTCAGGCACACTTCCTAGAGCTCATTTCTCAAAAGAAAAGGCTTACTGCCCAAAGGTTCAGATTAAAACCATCTTAAATTTGAACTAAGATAGTAGCATCTATTCATGCTAGGTTACAGTTTTGATGAATCTCATAGATTGAATTTTGAGTCCTCTATCTAACTTTGTACTTCCTTTTGTTCTTCTCTACTGTATTCTGGTCTACCCATCACACATAAATGAATGTGAACTGTTGCTCTATAGAATTTCACACCATATACTAATATATGTCACATTCCATATAATCGCACATATTCCACACACTATTCTCTCTCTCATATCAAAATGATAAAACCGATTCCATACATATACCCATTATCAAAGGCTTGAGCATTCATGTGTTGGCTAGATTCTTAATTAAATATGTATGTTCATCCTCCAAAGTCAGTTAAGACATAGAGAGAACCCAAATAAACATAATCGAGCATGAAAAACATATTATTAGCTACTCCTTATACATCTATGATTACAAAATTCTTTGGGTCGGCCTTCAAGTGCATATAACAAAAATATTTGCACACTGAATCTCCTAGATCACATACTAGTGAATGCGCATCAACATAATTCTTGAATATTGTATTACAAACATAAAAAAACCTTTCTCTGAGATCCAAAACCCAAAATATTATTTCGGTGAGGTATTCAGATCAACATTTATGCTTTTAACCAGATGCCTTGTTCTTCACTTTATTCTACCAAAACTATACTATAGATTAGATGCATAACTTTGGTTTCCATCAATGACAACACTTACAAGCCATATCCCAACATCATCATCTATAGGATCATGTTGAATAGAATCATTTTTATCATCATCTGTGTCAACATTCATCACATCATTCTTTGTAGTTTCACTAGCTTTGAAAAATGAAATACTATTTTTTGGCATGGGGTTGGTGAAAATTTGCAAGTTTTGGTTAAGCGGGGAAATAGACTTATTTCCTTGATCACTAACACCTCCAGTGGAGAGATGACCAAAATCAATGAGGTCTTGCATAAGATGTTTAAGGCACTTACAATGTTTCATGTCATGTCCTTTTTTTTGGTGATAGTGGCAATAAGCATTTGATCTAAACCTTGGGGGTAAAAGCTTATTAGGATTGGGTGTTTTGACAGGAGAAAAGATAATCATTTTCTATTCTAAAAGTTGGGACATTTTTTTATGAAGGGTATCGGGTAAGGGAGTGAATTGTCTTTTTTGGGTCCCCATAACTAAAGGGTATCATGGTTTTAGCAACAACAACTTGTTTATTGACATTTTGAGTTGTTTGTTGAGGGGATTGAATTGAAGTAAACCTTTGTTCTATTTTCTAAAAAGGTTGGGAATTGTTTTGGTTTATGGATTCAGAATTCTCAGTTTGGTTAAAAGTGGACTTTGTATCTCAACTACTAATTGGATTTTGATAATCACATAGGGTAGTACACAAGTACATGAAGGATGAGAATTTCATCATGGTAAGCTTGTCTTAAATCTTGCTTCGGAAATTTTCTATGAACATATTTTGAAGGTGAGGGACGGGAACCTTGACATTGATTTGGGAATAAAGTGATTGATATCATGAGATAAAGTTAGTTATCTTTTTGTCTTATTTTTGCTTACATCTCATCAAATCTCCCAAGGTCATCTTAGGAGTCATATGCACTTGGAAATGATTTAGAAATGCCTCAACAAGTTAATTGAATGAACTAATTGAGTTGTTTGGTAAAGAAGAGAACCATTCCAAGGAAATATCTTTCAATAACCTAGGGAAAAGCTTAGCCAAGAGTTTATCCTCAAGGAAAATGTCACTACAAAATGCGGTATAGGCATTAACATGGTTAGAAGGATATCCCTTTCCTCCATATTTCTTGAATCTAGGCAGCTCTACACCTTGTGGTATTGATGTTTACAATACCTCCAATGACAATGGACTACTTTTGACATAATATGTAGGTGGGCCATTTTGATTTTGGTTAATGGTGGAAACTTACTTTTGAAGTGATGAAATAGTTTGGAAAATTTGATTTCTGAGAGGGTCATTGCTTGTGTTATGAGATTTAATTGAAAAAGCTGAAGGGGTGTATGTGTTTGAAGGATAGGTGAATGGAATGCTTATAGGTCGTAAGGTTTTAGGAGATATGATGTGCAATACCACATAGGAACTAGGGGTGCTAGTAGGAATACCCAAGGATGGAATCACATTACTAGTTTGTTGCATTCTTGTTGTGACTTGAGGATTTGTATAGGTAGGTATTGAGGTAATTATTTTGGAGGGATTTGAGTTCCTCCTTGGCTTGTGACATTTCTTGTAGGTAAATGACAACTAGTGGTTGAGGTGAGGTGTTTTCCAATGATTTGAACTATTTTTTTCACAAGTTCAAGTCCATCTTCACTTTCAAGAATGTAATGAATGGTGTCTATAGTAGGGATGGCAGTAGCTGAAATGTTGTCATTTTGCACTTAGTGTTGTAAGTTTTCCAGGTCCTCATGAAATTGGATTATGTTTTCTTGCAGCACACTATCATTCCTTGTTTCAAGTTGAATACTACTTGAAGGCAAAGATTTGTTAAGGGCATTGTCCATACCTAGTGTACTAGTGTCAATACTAGGAGTGAAAGAGCTAGACAACCCAAGATCCACAATGATTGTGCTACTGTGGGATGACATGAGTCTCAAACTTCATCTCACTATAATATTAAAATAGGACACAAAATACTCATACAAGGGCTAATAAATGCAAGGTGAATGAAAATACAATATAAGCTAAGAACAATGAATTGCTTATAACAAAAATTCTAGAAATTAAAACAAAAAGGTAATAACAACAAACAAAAAATTAGAAACAAAAATTTAAATTCATGAAAATGCAATTCAGAATATGTAGAGGGATTGATTCTCCCAATGTAGTGAATGAGTCCCAATAGGGATTTTTCTCAAAAAAAAATTAAAAAGTAATTTAATTTTATGCTTTTTATGTTTTATGATTTGTATATTAAATGCAAATGAAGATTTTTATGATTTTCAATAGAATTAGATGCAAAATTGCAAGCTATATGAGCTTTCACTAATTTAAAATTTGAAACCCTAGAATGTAATGTTAATGCAAGAAAAATGTAGGATGACAATGCACTCCAAATCAAAATTATGATGTTCTAAATGCAGGTTCACTAAAATGAAAGGTAGACAATTGTTTGCTTCCTTCATTACGGTTTAGGACCTAGAAGAGCAATTTTCACTAACTTTCACTCAAGGAAAAACCCTTGAGATCTCAATGCAAAAGAGAAAGAGATCTTGCAAGAGGGTTTTTCTTGTTGGCATATGGCTTGGAAGTGTTGTCATTGATGGTAACCCAGGTCATGCAACCTGAGTCATGCATCCAATCTAGAGTATAGTTCTGGTAGAACAAAATGAAGAACATGGCATCCACTTAAAGGTAAAGATGTCGAGTAATGTGCATCACTTGTTTATCACTGCATGTTGCGCACCCCAGGGATGATTTATAGGTATATATAATACCTTAATCTATAATTTTGTGGCTACGCTTTCACTAGTATGCAATCTAGGGGATCTGGTGTGAAAATCTTTTTATTATCTATGCTTGAAGGTCAACCTGACGAATATAGTAATCACAGATGTATAAGGAGTAATTAATTGAATGTATTCATGCTCATTGATGGTTTTTTTTGGTCCTCTCTATGTCTTAAATGAATTTGAAGGATGCACGTAAAGAATTAGTGGTGGATCTAGCTAACAAGTTGAGAAGAACTTAATGCATTATGAAGCCAACACATGAATGTTCAAAGACTTGATTGTGGGCATATATATGAGATCGGTTTTATCATTTTGAGATATGGATATGGATATATGTACGAATATGTGGGATGTGAAATATATGAGTGTGGTGTGAAATTCAGCAGAGTTATAGTGTGAATTGAAGTGAAGAGCAGATAAGGGTAGAAAAGAGTAGAGCAAAGTGTAGATTCAGTTAGAGGATTCAAAATCCAATTTATGAGCTTCACTGGAACTATCATCTGGCATGATTAGATGCTACTATATCAGTTCAAATTTTAGATGGTTTTAATCAAAAAATTTCTAAGGTAGTGAGCCTTCCCTCTTGAGTAGTGAGCTCTAGGTAGTGTGCCTGAATGCAAGTGCATTCCCTTTTGTAAAAATTTATTTGAGTACTCAAATTGTGGATTAAGGTCTCCACCATGGTTTTTCCCCTAACAGGGTTTCCACACAAAAATCCATGTGTCATGGTGTTATGGATGATTACTTTATGTATTTGCATCTTTTCTTTGCTTAATTCTGAAATGGTTTGAATATCAAGTTATTAAAGTTTAAGATTTGCTGAACACTTATTCACCCCCCCTCCTCTCATTGTTCCCTTAAGTCCAATAATTGGTATCAGAGATTTTGGTTCCTCTAAATAATCTTAGTAGCTTGAGGTAGTTCTTGAAATGTGATGGATTCTGGTAGTCTTTAGAAATAAATTTTTGTGGCACTTGATGACTTTGATCAGTCTAAAGCAAAATTTTAGGAATTGAAAGAAAATATGGAGGATGTTGAGAGGTTCATTCAGTAACTGAAGGATTAGATTGTTATATCTATGGTGAAGAGGAAGGATCTCTATGATCAGATTAAGTAGAAAGAAATGAAAAATATGGATGATGCTCACCTAAATCATACCTTGAAGGAAATAACTAAACAATGTGAAAATCTTGCCAATGATAATGTTACTCTAAATCTTGAAATGGAATCCATGGTGATGAAGTTGAGTAAGGAAATTGTAGAAAGAAAGAAGAATGAGGAAAGTCTTTCCTAGTCCCTAAAAGAAATATCTGATGAATGCATAAGGGTAAATGGAGAATTCGTTCAACTAGAAGGTGAATTAGAACAATCCAAAAGCAATGAAGAATAACTTGGAAAACAACTTATTATTCTCATAAATGAACTCACTAGTACAAATGAGTACAAGGAAAAGTTTAAGATCAGTTTTTTTAAGCTTGATGAGTTGACTCAAGTATAGAAGAATACTAAAGACAAGCGAGGCCTTGAATATGAGGAAGGAGAAAGTTTTGGATCCAGACAAAATAATTTCAGACAGAGAAATTAGATGAACAAATGTGCAAAGTATCTGGTAAGACAACCTAATGCTCAAAAATTGAATGGATAATGTTTTTCTTGCAATAAGTTTGGTCATAAATCAACTTAATGCAAAAAAAATGTAAACTACTTTGTAAATAGAGGGAATGTCAAATGCTATACATGTGGAAAATTTGGGCATGTTGCTAATAAATGCAAATCAAGAAGAAATCAAAGGAATGATCAATTTGGACAAAGAACTACAATGAGTTACAATTGCAATAAACATGGTCACATTGCAAGATTGTGCAGAAGTAGAAAAATTGGTAGAAGAGGTCTGGTACATAGAGACATAAATATACAAAAATATGACAAAGATAAAGGAAAAATGATTGTGGAAAAAATGAGAGATCAAATGAAGAAGACATGGGTGAAGAAGAGTGAATTTGAAGCTGAAAACAGCTCTGCATCGAAACCTACTTCCAGTAACCCTTCCAAAAATTGATCTTAGGCCATTGGCCTAGGGGAAATTATTCATAAAAATCTTTCCTCCCTTGATTCGAAGTTGGCACCGAAACACTAAGGATGATCAAAAGGGTGTGTCAATGATATGCAAAATTTTTGGTAGACATTTGCAAGAGAATTCAAAAAATCATGGGTCCGTAAAAGAATTTTTCAGTCATTTTCTGGGAAAATAGAGTATATGAAATATTAGGGAAAAAACATTTATTGCAAGTGTGCGAGCTATAAAAGTGAAGTTGTGACTCTCATTTGTCACTTCTCTTCGAAGAAAAGGAGGAGAGCACCTGGTAGCAGAATTTCAAAGCAGAAAAGCTAATTCATTAGCACAACTCGAAATTCGTCAGGTATTTCAATTACTTTCAAATTCTCATACAATTTTCTTTGTGGTTGTAAACCCTAAGAATGAAAAATAAAATGGATCAAATCAAAGGTTCAATCATTCTAGATGAATACAATAGTGCAAAGATAAGGTCTATGAGGAATTTTTTGTTGCCCAACGAATTGAAGCAATTAAATGACCCAACGAATTGAAGCAATTAAATGAAGCAAAGCACAAGACTTTGGACATTTGGTATGAGTTTTTGTACTTTGTGAATGCAAAATTTGTCAAATTCATCCTAAGCAGATTGCATGATGATGTCCTAACACTAGACAAACCTTACACAATTTCAAAGGAGGTAATCAAGAATTTGACTAGATTATGCAAATTCAGAGAGATACCAAGGAAGAAATCCATCCAAAACAAAGAAGTTGAAACCCTAACAGGAATAATTGGAGATTTGAGGGTGCTAATAATTTTGACGATCAAAAATATTGTTTCGAAGTATGTTGTGCACGAAATTTCTTATAATTTTTTGTTTATAAATTGAGAAGGAGAAACTTCGGCCGGCCTAGTCTATATTTCACATAAAATGAAAATTGAAGGTTAGGACTTTGACCTATGTGGGTTGATAAAGGATCAGTTAATGGAGAATGTGCACCTGACAAGGGAAATAAACTACCCTTTTAGGTTCGGTACACTGGTTATATGTTTGGTAATTTACTTCTTAAATTGTCTACCTAAAGTCAAAAATGTGCTATGGAAATCAAATGAACCAGTATGTAAGCAAATCTACACCTATTTCAAGATTTTTCCCAACTGTGATGAAGAATTTGAAAAGTTTGGTGAAAACTTGCTAAGAATGTTTGGTTCAGTAAGTGTTTCTCTGCTGGCAAGAACACTTGGCATTGGTTCCACTTCTCGTAGTGTGGAGAAAAAGAAGAAAAGGGAAATATAAAATAGTGAACATAGCCCTCTGAAACCCAAGGTTCCCAGGACAAAAGAAAAAGGAAAAGAATAGGAAATTGTGGATATACTGGATGAAGAATCCGATGATGAAACTGAGAACCCGCAAAAAAATGAATTGAAAAAGAAAATGTCAGAGGCTAATGAGGAAGATGATGATCTATCAAAAGAAAAGATACAACAAATTATCCAAGAAGAAGGTGGCATCCAGAGAATTGTGAAGTTATGGTCAGTTAGGCCATCATATGATCAAGACATGATTCTGGAAGTACTAAATGCTCATGTTGAGCACTACAAGATTAGATTGGAAAGCCTAGAGAACATTCTACCAGAGGAGATTATTGAGTGCAACAAAGAATCAATGAGCCCTAATAATAAAGATAAAGAAGAAGGTGAAATTATCTCACTTGAAGGAGCAGTTTAGAATATCTCTTACAAAATCGAAGAAGAAAATGAATGAGTTGAGATAGTGCATCAACTCAGCTAACAACATCTATAGCTATTGCATCCACTGGCCCATTGTAGTCAGTAAATACAAAGAGTTCAGGTAGATAAAATTGAGGAAAAATTGAGTGAAATTGGTAAGAACTTTGATAAGGTTCAAGATCAGGATGGCAAAATCAGGAAAAAGATTCAAAAATTGTAGTCTAAGCACACTAAAGTTCAATCCACCAAGAACACTCTTGTGGATACTTTTTGGAAGGTTAAGGATCAAACTTAATGCAAATTGGAGCAAATGGTGGAGATTCTGAAGAAAGGTGAGAAACTTGAGGAAGCAATTACAATTCCAGAATCTCTCATTGAGATTATTAACAAGACATCCAAGAATAATAGTTTGATCATAATCATTTGGATCACAATAGATGCTTGGCAGAAGTTCCTTCTGGAAATGGAGGAAAATCATAAGATAATTTTCTAACTATTTTCAAAAGTTTTAAATTAGTTTTGAAATTTTAGAAATTTTGAACACATATTTTTTCTTTTTGCATTTGGCCCCTATTATTTTTCATTGATGTCAAAGTGGGAGAGAATGTAGTGGAAAATGTCTTATAAATCTTAGGGAGAGAGTGTGCAGTAAAGCTTGGCAGTGTACCTATAATGATCCAGACACTTAGTCATTTTTCACTAAGTGTTGCCATCAATTCCAAAGGGGGAGATTGTTGGCATATGTCTTGTAAGTTTTGTCATAGATGGAAAACCAAGTCATGCAACCTAAGGTATGCATCTAATCTATAGTATAGTTTTGGTAGAACAAAATGAAGAATAGGGCATCTGATTAAAGGTAAATATGTTGATCAATGTGCATCACTTTTTTATTAGTTCATGTTGTACACCCCAGGGATGAATGCTAGGTATCTGTAATACCTTAATCTATAATTTTGTGGCTACATATTCAATAGTATGCGATCTAGGGGATCTAGTGTGAAATTATTTTTATTATCTATGCTTGAAGGCCGACCCGGAGAATATAGTAATCAAAGATGTATAAGGATTAATTAATTAAATGTCTTCATGCTCAATGATGTTTGTTTTGGTCCTCTCTATGTATTAACCAACTTTGGAGGATGCGCATAAAGAATTAGTGGTGGATCTAGCTGACAAGTTAAGAAGAACTTAATGCATTATGAAGCTGACACATGAATGTTCAACTCCTTGATTGTAGATATATATATGAGATCAGTTTTATTATTTTGATATATGGATATGGATATATGTGTGAATATGTGGGATGCGAAATATATGAGTATGGTGTGAAATTCAACAGAGTTATAGTGTGAATTGAAGTGAAGAGCATATAAGGGCTAAAAAGAGCAGAGTAGAGCATAGCAAAGTGTAGAGTCAGATAGAGGACTCAGAATCCAATTCATGAGCTTCACTAGAACTGTAACCTAGCATGATTAGATGCTACTATATTAGTTCAAATTTCATATGGTTTTAATCTGAAATTTTGTAAGGCAGTGAGCCTTCCCTGTTAAGCAATGAGCAAGATGCAATACAAAACCCTAATTAAATGTAATGCACTATGAAATGACTTAGAAAAGTGAATGAAATGAAATAGAAAACTATAGAAAAAAAAGGTGTGCACCTAGAAATCTGGAGATGGCTGGATGGAGGTCTAGAACACTAAAAATTACAAATTTAAGGTTGATTGGGACTCATTCACCAAGCTGGGTGAATCAGTCCAAAATATAGATTTCTATGTGGGAACAAGAATCTTCCAAATGGGTATTGAATCTACAAAAATATGGAATTTGACTGGAACTTGGAATCATTTGCCAGAAGTGGTGAATCAATCTACTTGGGATTTTATGAAGCTTCAAAGGTTGATCCTTCTCTTCCAAGTCTTCTCAATCTGCCTCTGCAAGTTTCTAGATCCGAACCACTTATTTGCAACCTGTAGGTGTTCTCCAAGGTCCTCCAAGGCTTGTTGATAATTTTGACAACTTTGTGCACTTGTAAACTTTTCTCCAATCTTTCTCCTTAGGAAATATACAACCTATACTTTTAAATCACACACAAAGGAGAGGGAGAAACTTTGTTGGGTTAGTGGATAGGGGTTTTCCTTGGTCAAACCCCTTGTTGGTAATTAAACCTCGAAATAGAATGAAATATGAATGGAGAATGATGAATGAATAAGATACGATGTTGTAACTCACCAAACACTAGCAATAAAAGGCTGAAAACATGTATGAAATGGCTCCAATAGATGTAGATATTGAATCTTTCTTGAAGGAGATATATCTTGAATGAAATTCTTGCTTGAATCATAAAATCCTACATCACAGTTGTTAGCTCAAAACTAAACATGATGCATCTAATATTTGACATGATGATTGATTCTTGAAGAATGCTCTAGAATGCTTGGTACTATGCCCTTTAATGCTCTTGTGAATGCTTAAATACTCTTCTAAACTCAATTTTTCTATAAGGATGTTCATTCAACTTGATAGGTGTAAAATGAGAGAAAGAAACTTGTATTTATACTCAACTATGCAAGAATTATTGAAATTACAACACTACAAGCTGACATTAGATCTAGGAGGATAAAATCCTTCCAGAAATTTGAATTAATTTTGATTTTGGGCCACACGAGACTCATTCACCCAAGGTGGTGAATGAGTCCCACCAAGCCTAATTTTTGGGACCATTTTTAAAAATGCTTAGAAATGTGTGAAACTGGGTTTGGGGCCAAAAGATCTAGGTGGGAATCATTCGCCCAAGGTTGTGAATGAGTCCCAGATCACTAAATCTAGGCCATTCAAACTTGAAACACCTGAATTATGATTGGATGAGGATTGGTGTCGGGATTATCTTGAAAAGATGCAATAAATGATGCTTATGGATGCAAAATAGGGCCAATTAAAGCATAAGAAATCCCAATTATTAATGAAAATCCTAGAAAAGTGTGAAATTCTATTAAAACACTTTCCAACAATCTAAATAAGGCAAGATGAAGGTATTAAAAGAGGTTTATTAGATTCAGTTAATTAACAAAACCTTAGAAAAGTGTGAAAGTGTGTTAGAACACTTCACAACACTTTAGAAAGGTACCATTTAAATTCATTAATTCACAAGGGCCCAAGACCTAATGTGAATGTGTCAACTAAATAACAACACTAAACCAAGGCAACATCAAGCTCAATTTCACAAGGAGTGCCCAAAAAAGTGTGAAAATGTCCCCAACGATATTTTTTGACACTACACAAGAATAGAGTTAAACGACCCAAGAAATGGATTGGAAACTGAGAACTCATATAACAATGGGGAATGAAGACAAAAAGCACAAAATTTTAATATTCCATACCCAAAAAAATGAAACAGATCCTTCTCAAGACAAACACAATAGAAGTATATTCATTCCTTAATCAAAATTTCTGAAGGAAAAGTTCCTAAAACACCATCGACAAGAAAATACATTTTATTGTATTTAGATTCTTCCATAAAGAGAGAAACAATAGGTAATATGAGAATTAATAATCCTTATATTTTGGTGGAATTCTCTCACACAACCACACATCCTCTACTCACTAAACAACATTTCCTTTTTATCCTACACCTCCAACAATGACTTCCTTGTGCAAAACAATGACCACCTCAAGTGTGTCCCTCCTTCTAGAATTGTGCTTTGTTTTCTTTCCACCCAAATTAGCTCAAGATGCTTTAGAAAAAAATCTTCTTGCTTCACCAATAACCATATTTTTTCTATTTTTCTTCTTGGAAGTCACTCACATACACAAAAACATGGATCATTCCTTTTTTTAACTACCCCAAATTTTAACCAAACATAAGAACTCGAAATGCAACCAAAAATAGACTGCCTTAGTTGCCACATGGACAAAGGATTAAGAAAAGAACAACAAAATATAAGGAAAAGATAAAGTTCCAAGAATTCAAACCAAAATTGGTTGATTCCAAGGATGATGTCCCTGCATCATGTTTCATATACTATTCTTAATTATTAGATTAGATAATCATATATCATCAAGAAATACTAGAATAAAATAATCCAAGTTATTTTAGAAAACACTTTTGTTCAAGTTCACAAATGCTACAAGGGTATTAGTGGGACCAAAATTTAATATATATTGAACTTGTAGTGACCATGGTGAGTTTAAAATATCATTTTATGTATTTCCTCTTCTTTGACATAGTTTCGGTGATATTCAAATTAAATTTATATCTTTGAAAATATAATTGGGCCCTTTATTTGATCAAAGAGATCATTTTTTTTTTGAAATATGTTATCTATTCTTGATAGCGGCCTTATTAATAAATTTTAATTCTATGCATAGCCTCCCAATGCCATATTTCTTCTTCATAAAATTAATAGCAACACTATAAAGAAAAATATTGGGTCTATTTATACATTTATCCAACACTTCCTACAATTGATATTTCAACTCAAAAAACTTTATGGTAGTAATTTGGTAATGACCCTTGTATATATGATATATATTTTGTATCATTTTGATAGATAACTCAAACATCCTTTTTGGTATAATCCTAAGTAAATAAGGGATTGAAATTTCCTAAGGATTGGGTATCCCTCAAATATTTTAAAGCTTTATTATTCTCGACCTCTTCTGTTTGAACCATATAAAATTGACACCCTCTCTAATATGTGCTCTTCACTTTTATTGTACTAATATGCATAATAATAATTCATCTTTGAAAACCATGGAATAAAACTATGTTATCAAATTCATCTAGGCATTCTATATTTTGAGCACAACAATTAGCTCCAAAGATGAAACCATAGGAACTAAGAGGAGCCTCATATAAGTTCATGTATGTGGTAAAGTTAGGAATCATAAATTGAGATATGGAAATGAATTTCTAACCTAATGGAAATTTTTATCTACTTAAAAACCAACCTCCCATAACTTAGAAACTCATTTTATCTTCTTATCTCTCTTAAATATTGTGGTTAAATAAATAATTAGATCCAATATTAATTAATATACTAAAGCATTATCCAATTAAAATACCTTACAAATCAATAGACTTCACAATATTTTCATCTTTTTAGTTATGAACTATTGGATTAATATTATGAAAGAGAGATGGTGGCCTATATGAAACATCTTTCCTTTTCTAAAATTAATTATGATTACCTTGACACTCATTTATTAGAGAACATAAAGTAGCATGACAATTTAGACCAAATATAAATGATGATACACTTTCTTATCCATCCTTAGATGAACCTATTTTTATTTGTGTTAGCATTGTGATTTATATTTGAATTAATATTATTATATTTTTTAGGACCAAGGTTTCAACCATTTTTGTTTCCCTTGGACTCTTTGAAGTTCTTCTTTCCATTGAACTTCCTAAACCTTTGAAATTATAAGAAATTGAATTTATCTTCCTTAAAGATTTTATTTTATTACTAAATTTAGACAAAAACTATAAATTTTGGTCCTTCTTATAGCTTTATCTCCTTGACCTCATTGACATACTTGATTCGAATAATAATTCAGCAAGAACAATGTACATTTTAAACACCTTTGTCACATTAGTTTTTTGGGATAAGTAGTTTTTACAAACTTCAATTTGAATATTTAGAACTAATAAAAAAAAATTGGATCCAAAATTTTCATCATTCTAATACTGGGAAATAATATTTAATGACTAAGAAATTTTTTCTTGGTATTGGGTCATTATCATAAATCCTTGTCTTAGGTTCTAAAAATCAGCCATCTTTTGGTCATGGAATTTGACCAATAATCAATGCATCCAAGATAAATTAAAAAATAAATCCCATGTTATTTCTAACATATGATAACATATTGGAACCCCTTTTAGGTTCCCACAGCATACAACCATCTCTTGTGTTCATGTAGGAGCATCACTAGCCTAAAGAAATCATGTATCATAAATTATATTTTATTTAATATGTTTTTCCAAGTATTATAATTTTTTCATAGTTATTTTTAATAACATGTATTAGTTTGGAGCTCTTTCATAGCATTTCATTTCACTATAGTTATGTATTCTTTCAAATATTATTTCAAATAATCTTCATATCATTCACTATAGGTATAGTAAACATCTAGAATTTTATAACAATACACTTTGAGTATAGAAATTTAGGTTTATAAACATATTAATTAATAATCATAATAAAAATTATAGTTATATTTAATGAATAATTAACCATTGGCTCTAATTTTTCACCTTTGAGAACTTGAAGTGGACATGAAAATGTATAACATAACCTTGTTTTAGTTTTGCAACAAATATTGAAATGTCACACTAATTATTAAGATTATCCATTTTAATTTGATTCATAAGAGGGTTCATGAATGGAACCATGTCACATGGTAATATTCCTATCTTGAGAATAATTGGCTAGGGTGATGCAATGAATTATGGTTAACCTTTATCTACATAGGGTTATCCATTCAATTGTAATTTTTTCATTAATTAAAATATTTAACTTTTGGGGACCAATTAGCCTTTTCATATTCCCCTAGGTCATCATAATATGTTTCTAGGAGGTGCATATCATTTTTACACCAAATAATATAAGACATTGATATCATTTGAGTACAATGACACATGAGCTAAATGAAATGCTTAATGAATATTTTGGGGGAATAATAAAAGATCAAAATAACTAGAATCTTTAGAGATATTACTTTATAAGGAAAATAAAGGAAAATGATACATCAAAATCCTAAATATCCAAAGTATTTATTTTTTTATTAAATTATTAGGGCCTATTATGTTTCCAAATCATTAAATATTATTTTTAATTGTTACTTTTATATATCAATCATCCACACTTTCACTATTATGTGACTATGCATTTTGTTTATAAGTTATATTATTGTTGAATGCTATAAATTTTACTTAATTCAACATGTTTAGTTAATTATTCAATGGAATAACCAACATAGTGTACTATGTAAGAGGATGTTAGAGAAATATTTTTTAAATTATGGTTGCAAAAGAGACCACCCATTCAAAAGTATAAAATTAGTTTAGATCAAATGTAATTATACTTGACATACAACACTAATTCTTCTAGAATTAAATAGTTAGATAAAATATTCCTTTGTTTTAATCATCCAACACTACATTATTAGATAAAATATTCCATGTGGGTGGATCTTCCAACACTTAGTTGTTAGGGAGAAAATTCATTGATTGAGTATGAGATAGTTGTGAATAAGCTAGTAACCCAACTATATAGCACTTTGCACCAAATTATTTTGAGTTCATATTTGAAAATGCCTCAATATTATTGAGTTTATTAATTTTATTTTAACATGATGAGAAATATATACATTTGAATTCCATAAAAGAGGTCCTAATCCTAGAGCCAATGCAAGTGATGATGAATAAGAAATTGGTAGAGAAAATCTAATTGAACATTTTGAAAAAGATAAGGAAGTAAGGATGTTGAAATAAGTATATGATATTAGTAAACAAAATAGATTGATGTACCTAATTATTTTGGTATCTTGAATCTTGAGGAATTGACTGAATGGATAACTAATTTATAACTAAATTTTGAGAATGAAAATATTATTGTCCCTAATAGAGTATAATTGAAAATCCTAACTTGAAAGTTCATTTTTTTGTTTGCTTGAAGGAAATATAGTTAGATAGGAATAGAAAATAAAATATCATTATTGGTATTTGGGATAAAATTGTATATAAGTTCAAATCCATTTATTCTTATAAATTATCAAAATTGTTAAAAAATTATAAATTTTGAGGCAAAAAGGTACGAATGTAAAATATTATACTAAAGAGCAATAAGAGTATTTCATAATGAATATAATCAATAGAAGGTGGCTAGATATATTAATAATTATAGGATCCATTCAAGAAGAATTTAGTATGTTGACTATGCAATCTATTGAGGAAGCATACAAACTATCCCTAAAGGTTGAAGATAAGTTGTAAAGATGTGGAAAAATAAGTGAAGAAAACAACATAGGATAATAAAATTAATCAAATATATATATCAGAAAATATCCATCCTCCTAGATTTAGTGGTAATATAATGCACCCTAGTTCTATTTTATTTTCTCTAGATGATTATAGGATGTGGATTTCTAAAAAAAACAACATAACCTTGGTATGATTGAAATAATGAAATGGTAAAAGAGTAGAATAAGGGTAGCAATAATAGACTTGATTCTTGATGATGAAGGATGAGGGCCTCTAATTATATAATTTTGAATAGGAAAAATCAAGGGATGAGATAGATTGATTATTAAGTACTAAAATTGAACGAGGATTAGGCTTAGGCTCAAAGAAGTAGTCATATGACAAGCATCACATGAAGGATAGTATGGATGAACTAGAAAAAATATTTATGTGAATGGTTGAGTTATAGTGATGTAGTATTAAATGGATGGATGAGATAAAAATTTAGTTTTAATTTTGGTAAGGTGTCTTGGCTAAATGAATCTAGATAAGGAGTTAGTTGGACAAGTGAAAGAGACACTTGTCACATGATGAATATTTTATATTATGATCCATGTGAAAAATTTTAAGGTTTTAGAATAAATGGACATGGATAAAGGTGAATGCTAAATTAATTAAATAAATATTAAATATTTATATAAGTAATGGGATTATGTGAAGGTAAAATAATTACCTAAATAACAAATATTTTTTTAATTAAAGGTTAGGATAAAATGGGGGAAATAATGGAATTAATTAAATAAATAAATAATATTCTTTTAAATAATGATTTAGGATAGGGTAAAAATAGTTGTGGTTGGGTAAGGTTAGATTCTAGGTGTCTACATTTTACACCCTTTGATGTGACATCATGATAATAAAAAGTGACATTTCATCAAATAAGAATAAAATATAGCATATGGAAATAGATAAGGACTAGTGGTATGGTGCCCAAGTTGATAGAGGGATGAGGAAGGATTATAATGAGATAGTGGAATTCCCCCCATAAGAGGATAGTTGGGTTAAGAGAAAATGGGTTTTCTCTAGACATGGAAGGGAAATATGGGGGATAAGGATCAAGAAGAAAATGAAATGGAAGATGAAAGGGATGGGAAGGGGAGATTGGCTATTTTTCTATGGAGAGAAATCATGAAGTTTAATATAGAAAAGGAATTTATACACCAAGGTATGATGAACTAGGGTGATAAGATGACCTTTGCATGGACTTGATACAAAAACAAGAGGAATGTAATTTTCATACTAAACATCTCAAAACCTTTTCAAAATTTATGAGGAAAATATACTTAAAGTATTATGGTCCTAATGCAAAAAATATGTAGAATGACCTAGTATGCAAAGGATGAAGGCCCATGCTGAAAGCTATTCCAACACACACAATGTAAGTAGCCGCATAGTAATATTACAAGAACAACCCACAAACATGATATACAAGATAAAGATGATGCCCTACTATACACGAATAAAAAACACAACAAGATATAGAAAGATTTAGATGTCCTTATGTAGGTGTATTAATGGATCAAAAGATAAATCAAAACAAAATATTTAATACTAAACATGTCATGTACCTAATATATTTCTTGCTAAAAATAGGATAATGTGATGATCCAGATTATGCTAGACTTAGGACTGCAACATCCTTATGGGAATAGAAGATTGGATAGATGCTAATGATGGAAAAGGATATAATGATTTTTTAATGTTCACTAGATAGGCTCATGTGTGATTTTTGGGATAATGAGTGATTTTTGTATGTAGTGTTTTGTTTTTGTTCAAATGCAAGTCAGAGGAGCACGAAAGTTTATTATGAATGGTATTTGGTATAAGATGGTATGGTATGGGATGAGGTAGAACATGTAGTTTTTTATCTATGAAGGGATGAAGTTGTTATTGTGGTATGATGTGAGATATGAGGATGGACATAAATTCATTAGGTTTTAAGACCAATGCATTGAATACTAAGTATAGACAAAGTTGTATCCTTGACACAAGTTAGGTACAAATTTTGTATCTAATGCAAGGGAAGAAAAAGGAAGGGTGGATAATGGTATATGAGATAAAAAACCTAACATTAATCATGGGGAAATACAAGACATCATAGGTTTATTATGAGTGGGTGGATGGTTGAAATTGTATTATGATATGAGAAGAAAGAAATGATGGTGGTAGGTGAGATGGCATCCTAAGAGATGGTGGAAAAAATATTAGTACACATGGTTCTTGTATATAGGTTTCCACCATGGTACTTTCTCAAGGTTCCATTGAAGTGGTTTTCACCATTGGATAAATTATTTATCTGTAATAGTTTGGTTTTTTATTTGATTTTTTATTTTGATTGATGTTTTAACTTTTTTTAAGTTTTCAAAAATTGTGATGTGATGATGTAGTGACAAAAGTAGCAAGTTGTTGACATGGTGGTAATTCCATGACATATGTATGTTTATGCTATTCCAATAAAGAGGAATAACATATTTTCCCACAAAAATGTAGCTAAAGTAGAATCATTAATATGCACACTACCAAGGTCTTCATGCATCTCACTTGAAGAAGCTTGGGCATCCTTTATATCAAACACTTCAAGAGGTTTCCATAAAATATTCATTGATATGATATATTACCAAGGGAGATAAATTGAGAGAATGCATGGATGGAGGTTGGTGAATGGAATAAGTTGGCTGAAATGGAGGTATTATGTTGTGGTGAGGATGATGGAGACTTAGGATCAACAAGTTTACGTCTTGGTGTATTGCTTTTGAACATTTACAAATTCCTCCAATTATTTTTGGAAAGTGGAGAAGTATTTGAGATAAACTTATTATTCATTTTCTTGATTATATCTTTGAATTTTACTTTTTCATTGTCCAATAGTGTTTGAATGAGATTTTAAATATATGACTTATCTTTTCTTATCCTTTTTTGACATGATTTTTTATCTCTAATTGGTAAAGGATTTTAAATTTTTTTATATTCAGTGGTAGCCTTTTTGTATTGAGATGTATCAATAGTAGGAAAAAACTTGTTGATCTAATTATAGGAGGTGGGTGGAAATGGAATAGCTTGATGAGTTGGCCTAAAGATATGTGAATATTGGAATAAATTGGAAATATATTTGATAGAGTCTTCATAGGTATTTTTATTAGTGTTATTAATATCAAAGGATGTTTTCTCTACTTTAGCAAGATTGAAAATAGTCTTAGTAGGCACAATATTAGGTGGGTCATACCCTAAACCTTGATGCTTAGCATTATGTATAAAATTCAATGGTTTTGATATTCCATGTTCTTCCTTTCCAAGACCTTTCCCTTTGTTTCCCATGCCTTTGAATATGAGAAAAACTTTAGGATAAATATCGATAAGTGGATCAAGTTTAGACATTTTTTCTCCATATTCTTCATATTTATATAGCTAGTATGATATATCATGTTCAATAATTTATTTATCCAGTGTACCCTAATGTTGGAAGTCAATGGGTGCACTTCATGTTGTAATTTTAGATTATGGTACCAATGTCTTAGTTTGACCATATTTTTTATCTCACAACATGAGCTATCATATATTGAAAGAGGAATATAACTCATACTCTCTATATCCAATGTCTAATATTATTCTTGATATTTGGGATAGTGGGAGAAGTGGAGGAGGCTATTAGTGAGGAATGATCCATGTGAAAGGAAGAAGAAGCTTTGTCATTGGTTAGAAAATACTATGAAGGGCCATAATTGCTTTCCAAGAATTTATAATATTGAAAGGGTTTTTGGCTAGCAACACTTCAACTCTATTGTATGGGAACATGATCCACTGGTGATATGTGGATGGGAAAAATTGTACAGTATAGATGCATGGATGACAAATAATGATGTTCTATGGGAGATCAAGGTCTAAAATTTGGCATGCAATATTCATAGTGGTTGATCTAACTTGTATGGGTAAATTTATGACACCTTTAGATTCATGCTCAACATCATCCTAGGCTCTGATGGTAATCTTATTTTGAGGATCAATAATATCATCAAAATACCCCAATTATTTTATCAGATTCAAGGTGTAAAGATTAATTCTTGATCCACCATCTATTTGGAAACACTTGATTGTGGTTTTATGGATAATGGCTTCAAAATGGAGTGGTATATTTTGAGATGGGTTGATGGAAGGAAAATATTTTCCAATAAATGTGAGAGATTGTGGAGAAGATATGTGCCATATCATAGCTTTACATTGATCAATATTAAGGTTATTAGGGACATAGGATTCTTGGAGGGATTTTTTGAGGATTTCCTTATGCATGGGGGAGGTTTGAAGTAGCTCAATAATGGATTTATTTGTTTGTTTTTTTAACCTAAGTGATCAAATTGAGGTTATAGATTTTGTAGATGGGGAGGAGGATAAGGCTCCTTGGATGCTGACTTGGCCACGACAGGTAGTGACAACACAATTAGATTTTTTGATGGTCATAGTGGCTACTTGGGTAGGATATGAAATCTTTACCATCATTATTTAGAGTAAAATGTTATTTATATATACCTATTTTGTTGGTTAGGTGACTTTTGGGATTCAATGGCGATTTATTTGTGATCAATGAGATCTTGGATTGATTTTTTGTGTCTCATGTAAATGGATTTTTTATGTCCTTGTACCTTTATATTTTTTTGTGTCTCATGTCCTTGGATTTTTTTATGGTCTCTATATATTCTCCCAATGGAGTATATTCAAGTTGAGTAAATAATTTAGGTTGTCATTTAGGGATTACCACATTGTGTTCAGTAGCTTGAATATTTTTGAAGGATTATGGTGGAGGTATTTGAATTTTTTGGACATGTATAGAATCAAGCACACCATCATTAACTATGCTCTTATTTTTGTTCTAAAAATGTGATTTATCACTAGGTTTATTATTGTCTTTGCTCTCCTTATAGATATTGGTAGTCCTTTGGCAATAATTTATATTTCTATGGATTTTTTTTTTCTATAATTTTTTCAAAGGAGTTGGCACATTGGATTTTTAAATCAAAGCTCATTTCTTAACTCAAGTTTTGGACAAATATGGTTTGATTTTTTTTATAATGGACCAAGGAAAGTGACTAGCAAGATGGCTTCATCTTTGTAAGAAAGAGCCAAATATTTCACCATTTTTTTTTGTGTTACATAGGTCCATAATGGTGATTTCATGCTCAATATTGTAGGAACAATGTGTGATAAATCATGTGGATAGTTTGGAAAAAATGGTGATGGTTCTATGAGGAAGGTTTGTAAACTAATCTAGGTCTTGTCCACCTAAGATTCTAGGGAATATTCTTAGAAAATATGCATCAAGATATGACACTTCTTGGCATGCTATATAAAATTCCTTAATTTTATCCCTAGGATGTCCCTTTCATTTATACTTATTTATTTTAGGAATTTCAAAGTTTTGAGGGAAGGGGATCATGATGATGTACTTATTAAAAGGGTAAGGACATAGCTCTTGGAAGGTGTAAATTTTATTTTGATGTCCCAATTGAAGTCCCTTGAGTGTTTCTTCGATATTTTGAATATCCCATGCCAAATATATTGTGATATTAGGTGGTGATGGTTGATAATTTAAAGTTGGAGGTTGTGTGTATGTTGTATGTAGGTTTTCATGGGTGGATGAAATTGGGTTTAAATTTAGGAGGGTGTGTATTTTCTTTAACAAGATCAATGTTGAAATATGGGCAGAGGGGATGAAAGCTTGAGGTTGTGGGAGTTGGGTTGCAATGGTTTGGGTTCTTGATGGTATTTTTATGTGTTAGTTTTTTGTAGATATGGGATTGGTGGTTTGACAAGTAATAGGAGGATTAGAATAAGATAGAAATGTGTGGTGTCATGATGATTAGAATTTGGGAGATGTCAAAGTCATGAGGTAATTTTGAACCTTTCTTAGCTAGCATAAGGATGTAGTGATTGGGACATTTCATGATGTAATAATATATTAATCACATTTCTTTTGTGTATTATGAAAAGTATTCTAATTTGGGTGAATCTAAATCATTAGAATATTGATCTTCCTCATGTATGGTTCGAGATGAAAATGAGAATGTGCTCTCTAAGGGGACTTGATGAACCACTTCCTCAAAGAACAAATTATCATAAGATGGAGCTGGAAATTAGTTTAAGGTCATGAGCTATTTATTATATTGTGACCTTTTGATAATAATACAAGAAATAGACCCAAGAATGATGGTATTAGATAAAAGTGATTAATGATGATGGGATAATAGGATTTAAGGTAGACCTTACATATAAATTTATGTATTTGGATGGTTGGATTTGAAAGTATGATGTTGGATTCAACTTGGACATGATATGAAAGAATAAGAGGGGGTGATGGATATAAACTGGTAGTGCTATGGAATACCAAGAGGTGAGAAGGGATACAAGACCAAAGTTGTTGCAAGTAAATCTAGATCCTTGATAAGTGGGGATGACTTTTTTACTTAGGGTTGACAAGATCCTAAGAAATATTGGATGGGGATTTTGGAAAAATAACTTGGGGTAGCTAAAGACCCAAGCTAGGGTAACCAAAATGATAAGATCTAGCTTAATACACTAGTTAATATAGGCATGTTCTCAAGAAATATACAAGCTAGTGGATGAAAAAGGATGAGAGTTTAAGTTTGGCTCTTAAAAATTAATTTTGCATTGGATATGGGTATGGATTTGGATTGGAAGATAAAATATAAATTAGTGATGATAGAGAATGGATTGGAGGATGAGATAGACCAATGATGATAGAGAATGGGTGGTTTATATTTGGTCTAAGCTCTAAAGGTGATGATGTTGTTTAGTCTAATAAAATGGATGAAGATGATGAGATGAAGGAATGTTGGAGGTTTCGGTTGAATAGGTTGATGTATTAGGTGGAATGATGGTATAAGATGGGTGTATTAGGTCTTATTTAGGTCTAGAAAAAACCAAGCTTTAGATTAGGGCTCTTTAATGATCAATTGGAGTCAAAATTGCAAAAGCACCTCAAAATGAAATAGAGGTTCCAATTTGTGATAAAGGGGTGTATTTCTATATAAAACTATGCATAGGTGCCCCAATATGAATGAAAGTTAGGGTTGTTTTGATTTATTTTTGGCATGAGATTAACAAACACAAACACACACTAGCTGAATTGACTTTCAATGTGATAAGGGTAAATATATTTCATCAGTTTCTCACATGAATACATGCCAAATACATGAGAAATATCATAAAATTAGTCAAGTAGGTGTGTATACTTAGTGTGGCCTCACTAGCCAAAGGCTAATACCTCAATATTAGTGTGAAGAACTTCTCTTTCAAGAGTGAGTAGCTATGGATCTAGTGGCACACGAGAACACCTTTTCCCATTCCTTGGAGGTCCTATGTGTTTCAAGTATGGATGTGTTTGGTGGTGTTGTCATTAATATTTTCATTCATGTTAACATAGTTAAGGTTGATTTTAGATGGTACTTATAAAGCTGAGATACTATAGAAGTGCTTAGAGTACATGGAGCTATATTTATGAATTTATAGTTGTGTTTTTTCCAAGTGATTTTGAGAAAATTTAAGAGATAATGAAAGTAGTGTTGGGTGTGTGTTCTAAGTGTGATCCAATATTATACTCTACATTTCTTATGTGTTGATCCTATGCCTGTGTGGATCTATGGTATTTTTCATGAGCTTCAATCGATAATATATTCTATGTTTTAGCTTCTGGATCGATGGAGAATGAAAGATGTGTTCACCAGTGTGGGAACTAGTTTAATAAAACTTTTTGTTTGTAGGTTGGGAGAAATGTTTTGGCTCCACAGTCTTCTGATGTTTTGTTTCAGATCTAGTGGATCTAGGAGATGATTCATAATTTTGGTTCCTATGCTTTGACAAATTTTCGTATGATTGGGTGATTTGAAAGACTTTCTCAGGTGAGCTCCTATGTGTTGTTGGTTGGTCCGATTGGACTAGTGAAGAATATTTTGTGTTTAGATATTGTTGTAGTTTCTATGGATGAACCTGAAGGTTTCTTAGATATGGTATAATGTCTAGTGAATTGTGTGGAATGATCCATGTGTGATCATCTTGCTAGAGATGCACGTACTTCAAAGATCATTGGTGTTTTCATTAGGTTTGGCCAACCTGGTGTCTACATGTTACATAAATATTTGCATTGAATTAAGGAAGCATGTGATTGATCTAGAATATTGTTTGGGTCCTAATTAAATGTATAATTGGTCCTCTCTCATTCTTATCCACCACGGGATTGTTTATTATCTAACCGAATTTGAATTTATAAATTGAAGGATGTTTAGCCAACCTTGGAGAATGCTTCTAGGGTTGAAGATGGTATAAAATCAAGTCAAGATCTTGTGAATTGAAGTATGAAGTTGAACAAAAAAATTTAGTGTGCGAACAAATGTGAAAAGAAGAGTGTGTAAGATCAAATCAAGTCAATAGTACTTTGATGTGTTAGATTCTCGAAAGTCATGAGCTGATGGTGTCTACTATCTTTTGATCGAGCTACGAATGTGTGGAACCTTTATGGTGGATCTTTATTTATCTTTTCTTTTTTTGTAGGTAGTGTGCCTCCTTCTAGACAGTGAGTACTATTGTAGGCAATGAACCTTTGTATCCGGGCAGTGAGCCCTCTAGCAGTGAGCCTTTGTATCTAGTATTGCATTAGTACTATATTATGAGCTAATCCTCACTATGGTTTTTCCCTCATTGGGTTTTCCACATAAATATGGTGTCTCTAGTGTTTTCTTTCTGTTATTTTCATTTCATGTTCAACACTTTATAATAGACTGGATTAAAGTAGAATTGATTAAGGTTAAAAAGTAAAGAGACTTTTTACAACTAATTTACCCCCTTCTTAGTTGTCTTGTGCATTTCAAGAATTGGTATCCTAGACCTGGTTCCTTAGAAAAAATCTTGAATGCTTGAGGTAGATCAAATGGTGCACAAGTTGCAAATCCTTATTTTGATGGAGTTCATTACAGTGACTGGAAAGAATAGATGAGAGGTTATTTGGTTTCTCTAGGTTTTAAGACCTAGAAAGCTGTGGAGAAAAAGTATGTTGCACCATCCACTGGTCCTTCCTCTACAGATAAGATTGCAACTTATGAGGAGAATGAAAATACAAGGTATGCTATCTTCAGTTCTCTATCGAGAACTGAAAGGACAAAATTTATTTCTTTAAGCATTGCTCATGAAGCATGGGAAAAGTTTAAAAACATTTATGAAGGAAATGATAGAGTAAAATTGTCAAGGAAACTAATAGCTAAGAAAAAAATTTAGAGCTTGAGAATGGAAGGGGGTGAAGATATTGCAAGCTATTATCAAAGAGTTGAGCTTGTAGAAAATGATATTAAGAATCAAGGTGGTACTATGTCAGATGAAGATATAATTGAGAAGATCTTGGTGACCCTACTAGAGAATTACAGTGACAAAGTTTTTTCTATTGAATAATCATATGATCCAAAGGTTTTTACTAAGGATCACCTATTTGGTATCTTAACTGCATTCGAGAAGAGGAAATTTGCAATAAATAAGGAGAAA